>JAABOM020058231.1:0-14184 GCA_011800125.2 Solanum clarkiae | reverse complement strand
CAAAAAGCCTTTCCCTGGATCCTGGTATGAACTCAAAAAAAGCATTTACCCGTCGCCTGCTTCATCTGCAGAGCTTCATCTTGTTCACAGCAAAGAGAGCGGATTCGTTCAAGCAAGGTAATCACATTACCCTTTCTAGAGTAGGGGTACGGTACGATGTCATTACTCTCTTTTGCTCCCTCACTCCTTGAAGAAGAGCGAACAACTGATCTTTCCTGGTCCTTTCGAACCAGTCTTTCTAAACCTAGAAAAAGACTTTGGTACGATTCGATCTCGAAAGCCCAGACTTCATAAAAGGTGACTAACTCTTCCATTGCTACATGAACCATCCGCTCTTTTTTCGATTCTTCTTCTATATAAGTGAATAGATCTTTGTGTTTCAAATTAAAAAATTTATTGGAATTGATCAAACTAGTGACCTACAATGCCTACCATATAGGGATTCAAAAAGAGCCATAGCAATGCTAGAATGATAGCTATTATTATAAGCAAACTCAATCGATGGAAGATGATCATCCTAACTATCCTTAAACTCCAAAATACAATCTCTAAGCATATCCTCAAGAGTTTGGATAGTTCTTTGGATTGGCCATCTGTTTGAGGGTGAAAGATGGTACTAAGCTTTACCTTGGTACCAAGACCTGTTTGGAAGGACCTCCAAAAGTGTGAAGTAAATTGAGCACCACGATCTGATATAATTAACAATGGCACCCCATGAAATCTAACCAACTCATGAATGTATAACTTAGCATAGTATTCGTCCCCATAAGTATTCTTAGTCTGTAGAAAATGAGCCGACTTTGTCATTATATTAACCACAACCCAAATAGAATCAAAATCCATTCTAGTTTTAGGCAACCCGACCACAAAGTCCATGTTAATTTCCTCCTATTTCCAAGTAGGAATCTCTATATATTGGGTTAGGCCACGACCTTTGGTGTTCGGCTTTGACTTGTCGGCAATTATGACAACTGGATACAAATTTGGCAATGTCTTTCTTCATACCTCCCACCAAAACACATCCCTCAAATCTATATACAGCTTGGTAGAACCGAGGTGAATAGAATAGAAAGAATTATGAGCCTCTTCAAGAATCTTCTTTCTCAAATCATCAACACAAGGCACACACAACCTACCTTGGTATATAAGGCACCATCTGCCCCTTAGGAGAAAACCTCCACATTCCCCTCTCTCACCAAGGCCTTCAATTCTAACAAGGAGAGGTAAAGATCTTGCTTTGCTTTTACCTCATCAACCAAGGAAGATTTTAAACCATCAACAACCACAATACCACCATTATCAACCTCCTCCAACCTAACCCCAAATCTAGCCAACCGATGGACCTCTCTAACCACCTTTTTGCCCCCATCATCAACATGAGCTAGCCTACACATAGACACCCTACTCAAAGCATCTGCCATAATATTAATCTTAACGGGATGATAATGCACACTCATATCATAATCCTTAAGAAGCTCTAACCACCTTCGCTGCCTCAAGTTAAGATCTTTTTGAGTGAACACATATTGGAGACTCTTACGATCGGTAAACACATCAATATGCACTCCATACAAATAATGACGCCAAATTTTCAAAGCAAATACCACGGCGGCCAATACAACATCATGAGTAGGATAATTCTTTTCGTGCATTTTGAGTTGCCTAGAAGTATAAGTTATCACCTTACCACTTTTCATCAAAACATAAACCAATCGAATCCGGGAGGTATCACATTACATAACAAACCTTTCCAAACCCTTCTGGTAGAGACAAGAAAGGAGAGAGACAAGATTGTCCTTCAAGGTTTGGAAATCTTTTCACACTCATTGGTCCACATAAACATAGCCTTCTTTTGGGTCAACTTCGTCATGAGAGAAGCAATAGAAGAGAACCCATTCACAAACCTCCGGCAGTAACTCGCTAAGCCCAAGAAGCTTGTAATGTCCAATGGAGTCAAAGGTCTATGCCATCTTCTACTCACGTTCGTCTTTTTAGGATCTACCTTAACACTATCCCTGAACACAACATGACCTAGAAAGGCAACCTCTTTCAACCATAATTCACACTTCTCATACTTAGCGCTTAACTTCTCTTCTCTAAACTTTTGCAACACCACCCTCAAATGACTTACATGCTCCTCTTCACTATGAGAGTAGATCAAAATATCATCAATGAAAACCACAACAAAAAAATCAAGATAGGGTTTAAAAACCATATTCATAAGATCCAGGAAGATAGTCGGTGCATTGTTCAACCAAAAAGACATAACAATAAACTCATAATGCCCAAACCTAGTCTAGAAGGTTGTCTTGAGAATATCACACTCCCTCACCTTCACTTGATGATACCCGGACAAAACATCAATCTTAGAGAAGTGACTAGCCCCTTGAAGTTGGTCAAACAAGCCATTAATCCTTGGTAGAGGATACTTGTTCGTTATGGTGACCCTATTAAGTTATCGGTAGTCAATGCACATTCTAAGAGCCCATCCTTCTTTTTCACAAATAACACCGGTGCACCCCAAGGTAATTGGCTAGGACTAATAAAATCCTTCTCCAACAAGTCCTTCAATCTGTCCTTCAACTCTTTTAACTCCACTGAGGCCATATGGTAAGGGGGAATAAAAATGGGTTGAGTATCGGGAAGGAGGTCTATACTAAAGTCTATTTTCCTTTCAAGAGGAACACCGGGAAGGTCATTAGGGAAGACATTAAGAAACTCATTAACCACCAAAACCGACTCTATAGGAAGGACTTTGGACTCAACATCCCTAACCCTCATAAGATGATAGAGATGTCCCTTAGAGATCAACTTTTGGACTTTAATCCAAGAGATAAACCAACCCTTAACCACCACATCATAACTCTCCCACTCAAGGACGGGTTCATTTCGAAATTGGGATTTGACTCTATGGGTTCTACAATCAATAGAGGCATAATACGCATGCAACCAATCCATCTCAAGAATGACATCAAAATCTACCATATCCAACTCAACAAGATCAAAAGATAATATTTTATGCAAAATGCAAGTGAGACAATTTCTATAGACCTTTCTAGCAACAATAGATGCACTAATGGGAGTAGACACCTCATAAGACTCACTCAACAATCCGGGCTCAACATGAAACTTTTGGGCAATAAAAGGAGTAACAAAAGAAAGAGTGGCACCCGGGTCTATCAATGCATACACATCAAAATCAAAAACTTTTAACATACTAGTGATGACATCGAGCACGTCATCTGCCCCTTGCCTCCCTTGAAGAGCATTGAACTGATTGTGCCTTGGGGCACTACCTTGTTGGCCTCCTCTCCCCAAAGGAACCGCATTTGCACCCCGGCCTTGTGGATGAACATCCTTACCCTTGTTCCAAGTAAGAGGCCAATCCATCATCTTGTGGCCTACTTCGCCATAACTATAGCAAGCATTAGTATCCCTCAAGCATAATCCACCATGACCCTTACCACATTTTGCACACATAGTATTAGGCCCCACACCACCATCTCCTTGGACCCTTGGCTAGTAATTGGCAAACCTTCTATTAGGAGCATGAGAAGACCCTTGGCCATGAAGAAACCAGCACCTTTGATACTTTGGAACTTACCATCAAAACAGGCCCTCTTGGCCTCATTACCCTTTCTCTTCTCAACTTCTCCCCCTCCAATTGTTCGACATAAGTCATAAGGCGGGATAAGTCCATGTCACCAATCAACATGACAGTATGACATTCTTCACTCACCAAATCGGATACACCCATCACAAATATGTTCATCCTCGACCTCAGGTCGGCAACCAAGTGCGGAGTATATTTAGAGAGTTGGTTGAACTTGAGGGCATACTCCCTGACACTCATAGATCCTTGCTTCAAATTCATGAACTCTATCATTTTGGCCTCCCTAAGCTCAAGAGGAAAGAACTGGTTAAGGGAAGCCTCCTTAAACTCCTCCATAGAACTACATTGGTGTTCCCCTTCTCCTCCTTTCATTGAGTGTACCATATTTGGGCCACTCCCTTGAGTTGGTAAGCCGCCAATTCCGCCTTCTCTTCCGACCTCACACCCATGATAGTCAACACTTTGTATACCTCATCAATAAACTCTTGAGGGTCCTCATCCACCTTAGACCTATTGACTTCAGTGGGTTCATCCTCATAAAGTCTCTCACTCGAGATGCCGAAGTAGGAGGATGAGGGCCTTGGGCCCCTTGGTTGTCTTAGTTAGCCATAACTTCAGCTAGCAAGGTGATAGCATCCCGATGATCTACGTGAGCCTGTTGTTCTTCGGGTGTGCGGACTCTTCTTCCCTTTGTGTTAGGCATGATCTAGCATAGCAAAGAATAATTATTAGGCAGAAACCTTACCTTGACTTCTATAGTACGACATAGAGTAAGAAGAAGGAAAACATTTCCTAAAATGTCTCATAGCCTCTTACTCATAGTTGTGGTGCACAACAAAACCATGAATAAGACATTAATCGATGCGGTATGATGGATGTCGAAAACCATTAACAACCTAGTGTTCTGATACCAAGTTTGTCACGACCCAAGAATAGGGACTAGACGTGACATGCCGAATGGAGAACTCAAAAGGACCCCAATCAAGCCTCTTAACATAAGAGTATATATAAGGGAACACAGGGCTAAGGGATACCTTTCATATCATAAAACATCATAGAGTCACAGAGAGTCAAGGTTCATAGCATCATTACATAACTTGTCCAATAACACCTCTAAACATAGAACTTAGCGAGGGCCAAGACAAGTAACCGATCTCACCCTCATAGTCAAGCATAAAATAAAAAGGAAAGAGAATCTTTATACATAGTATAAGATTAAAGAAATTGTCCCAGAAATTGAGGACTCACCAACTTGCTTTGTAGAGAAATCATACTAGCCACGTGGAGGAGGAGGATGATCAAGTGGAGCTCTGATCCCTACATGGTAACATCATGTAGGCATAGAGCATGCGTTAGTACGTTTGAATGTACTAAGTCTATAGAATGCAATATGACAAGAGATAGGCAACATAATCAAAGTGCCTAATTAGGAAAAAATGAGCATATAGCAATATGGCATGCATGATCAACGCTTATAGTAAAATATGATTATACAGAATATTTTACATGTGTAGGAAGAGACCTTCTTTAGTAACTGATGCTTACTACCTCCTTGGCAAGGTGATTGAGGTACAAACACCCCAACATGGTTGCACGAGCCTACTACCTCCCGAGCAAAGCAATTGAGGTATGAACCCCAAATATGGTTGCACGGGCCTACTATCTCCCGAGCGACGCAATCGATCAACTTCCAACACTATAGATGCCATCCATGAAATCAACATATATGCGCATCTTTTTCATCATCATATAGTCACTTAACTCATATACCATGCATTAGGCCTTCAACAACTCAAGAAACATTAATCGGACATTTTATCAAATACTTGATAGGTGTGTAATGCTAGTGTAAAATCATGCAATTCAAGAGTGAAATCATGCAAGAAAACATAATTTAAAATCACCCACCAACACTTGGTAATACACTCACGCAATATACATCAAAACCCTTCATCAAATCTCAAGATAGATCTAAGATTCATAGCTCAAAACATGCTTAAACAATCCACTTTTACAAAACCCAACATAGTTCATAGTCAAATTCATGATAGAAATCCCATAAGTAAAATCAACTTAGAACCTAGTAATTTAGGTAAAAAAGGAAGTTTGGACACCATGGGTGCAATGACCCAATGATTGAAACCAACATACCATAGGTTTGGAGAATTCCTTGGTGAAGATTTGAAATGGAGACATGAAGCTTGAGTGAAATCCTTAAGATCCAGAATGAGTTTCGGCACTTGAATTTTGGTCTAAGTATTTGAGAGAGTATTGGGGAATGTCTTGTATGATATGAAGGTGAATATGGCTAAGTATAGGTATTTTCATGCATAGGAAGACTTAGGCCCAAGACCCAAAAGTCTTGGACCAAAATAAAATAATTGGCACAAAAATACATTGAGGCGCGCCTAACGCGCATCGTGCCAAAGGCGCGTCGCGCTAGGGACGCGAATACCTTACTGAAAATCGCATTTTGTGATTTTTAGATTTTAATACCGTTGCTCTAAAATTAGGATTAGACCCATTTTTCACTCAATTTTCCCCCTGATCAAGATTATGCAGTAGGATTTTTGATATCACGCATGGATTTTGAGATATATAGAAATTACGATTTTGAGCACTTTCGAGGCACTTTTTGGGGATTGTTTCATGAATTGCATGAGCATCACACACCCGCTAAGTATTTGATAAATTGTCTGATTTAGGGTTCTTGAGACATTGATGGTCTATTGCATGGTTTGTGATTTAATTAACTTTATGATGATGAAAGGAATGAATATATATGTATTGATTTCCTAAATAGTATCTACAGTGTTGAAAGTTAACCACGCCTCGCTCGGGGGGTGATAGGCCCGTGCAACCACATTTGGGGGGTTTGTACCTCAATCGCCTCGCTCGGGAGATGGTAGTCCCATGCAACCATGTTGGGGGTTTTGTACCTCAGTCGCCTCGCTCGGGGGTGGTAGGCCCATACAACCATGTTGGGGGGTTCGTACCTCAATTGCCTTGCTCGAGGGGTAGTAGGCCCATGCAACCACGTTGGGGGGTTTGTACCTTAATTGCCTCGCTCGGGCAATGGTAGGCCTATGCAACCATGTTGGGGGGTTTGTACCTCAATCGCCTCACTCGGGGGGTGGTAGGCCCGTGCAACCATGTTGGGGGTTTGTAAATCAATCGCCTCGCCAAGGGAGTGGTCGGCCTTGGTCTCTATGTGATTGTCTCTTCCCACACATGTAATACATTCTATATAAGCATGTTTTACTTCAAGCATCATCCATGCATGCGATATTGTTACTATGCTCATCCATTGCCTATAATTACGCACTTTGCTTATGTTGCCATCTCTTATCGTATTGCATCATACATACCTAGTACATTCAAATGTACTAACGTATACTCTATGCCTACATGATGTTACCATGTATTGACCGGAGCTCCACTTGATCATCTTCCTCCTTCACATGGCTACTACTCTATGTGAAGCAAGTTTGGTGAGTCCTTGACTTCGAGGACGATATCTTTTGATCTTATATTATGCAAAGACTCACTTTCTTTTATTGTATGCTTTCGACTATAAGGGTGAGCCAAGAGTGTTTTCATGGCCTCCGCTCAATTCTAAGTTTAGAGGTGTTGTTGGACAAGTTATGTTATGATGCCTTGAGCTTTGACTCTCTTGATGCTTGTATGTTTTTAAGCTATGAAAGACTCCCTTAGCCCCTTTTATCCTTATTTTATGTTCTCTTATTGATGATTAATTTCTTCCGCGACCAAGAATGTGTAATGATATGCTAAGAGGCTTGTTCGGAGTCCCTTTGGGTTCCCCATTCATCGTGTCACGTCTAGGCCCAAGGTGCAGGTCGTGACAAATACAACACGGTGGTAGATGGGATTCCACAGGTTAGTCAATTTCTATACTTTTGTTGGTATAATTATAATGAACAGTTATGCCATATAGATAATTAGTCCTTGCAGTTTTATAAAATATCCCTCTCATAAATTTTATATGAGTATTTTTGGACTATTTGATTACTACGGATGTTTAACTTATGGGTAAATTTATACAATTAGATTAATTCATGGACCAAAGAGTTAAGCTACTCAAGTACCATTTAACCTATATATTAAAAGAAATTAGTGGATTCATCACTCTTAAAACTTAATCAACAAAGAATGGAGGAGGAGAGAACGTCGCACATTCAAGCAGTTTGCGTGCAGGTAAAATTTCAAGTTTTTTATGATAATTTTCTTGGGTTTTATTAGTTCATGGTAATTGGATTATAATAGGGTGAGTCTTAGGTGTGATACAGAGAAAGAAATCTTAAAAAAAACAAAGATTAAACATATATCTTGGTAATATGCGGTAGTGGTATGGTTGGATTAAGAAAGAATGTAAATTTGAGTACTTTAATGGTAATGATTACCTTTGGGTGCTTTAATGATCATGATGACCTATGGTCACTTTAATGCCTAGATTAAGTTAGTAGTAAATAGGAATGATCTAATCTGGCACTTCTTCGACTTCGAACAGTAAGTACTTTTTCGAGTAAATTTAAGATCTTTTTGTTTCTTTTTCTTATGATTGTTGTATTATGATTTAAGTTTTTAACATATTGAGATAGGTGATTGACTATTAGGTGTATTATATTATATGGATATCATTAGATTTTGAATATTGAAGACATTAAGACTTAACCTTAAGCTTGAACTTTAGGATCTTGATTATAGATTTGGATAAATTTTGGGTCTGGACTAGACGTATAGTAGTTTAGATATTGTTAGCTTTGAAATCTTATTGTGATTGTTATTTGAACTAGATCGTGGTGCTACGGATTCTATTCAAAAGGAAAAAGCTTAAGTGTTTGATTAATCGTGGTTCGACTAAGGCACGTGAACTTTCAAAATTTTGTAACTCTCATAAAATTCTCTAATCGTTCTTTTTCCTGTGTGATTCATGAAATACTTTAATATTATAAAAATGAGATGATTAAATGTAAATATGAGTTGGTGTAATATTATGACACCCGAATTGAAAATGTAATTAAGTTGTGAGAATTCTATTTTTGAGATATATTCTTATGGTTGATGATTATGAGTGGATTTTTTTGTGGACTCTATCTCATGTTCATTCAATCTATCTTACACATACTTTTATTGGCTCTAGATATTGATATGATTTGAGATAATGAAAATTGGGGCCGAAGTCTTTACCGATCGAGATGTGATGCTAAGGCCAATACCGGCAAGATTTGTGGTGATAAGATCTTTACTAGTGATATTGTGATTCTGACATTTTTTCCAGCAATGATATTATATCGAGGTCTTTACCAGTGATGTTGTGATGTTGAGGTACTTTACCAGTGATCTTATGATGTCGAGGTCATTGTCAGCGATTATTGTGTAAGCATTGTATCTCATCCTTCTATGTTTTTGTTTGGCATGATGTTATGCTTGTAATTGATTGTGGTATTACTTGTGAGTTATGGCTTGTGATTTGGAAGTGTGATATTGCAAAAAACTATTTCTATTGTGTATTGTATGTTGCTGGGCTGGCTAATTTTCAGTGCAGGTTGTAGTTGTAGAGGTTAGTTGGGATAAGAGGAGTTTGTGTATTCTATTAGGCTTGCTTTGTTTTATTAGTTGACTTGCTAGGTATCGTGTTGCTTTTTGTACTCACTTCTTGCTTCTACACGTGTAGGTTTTGAGCCCGGATAGTGAGTAGTATTTTTCCTTAATCATATGAGGCTTCTCAGGAGATTTAGAGAGGTATTTGTTGTCATCGGCTGACTCTGTTACCCCTGTTTCTTTTATTCTTTGTTCTATTCGAGAAGAAAGACAGTTTAGACTTGTACTTCTTTGATTTCCAACATTGCTAGTGGCTTGTACACATGACAACCGATCCTTTGATGGTATGTAAGTTTATGGAGATTTTGAGCTTTAGTTATCTACTCTATTAAGTTACTACTGCACATTATTTCTATTTTTCTCTAGGTTTAAGCTGACTTATTCTGGTCGGACTGAGCAAGTATCATCACGTACATTTTTGGGTCATGACAGTTGGTATGAGAGCCCCAGGTTCATAGGTCTCACATGTGTATGAGCCAAGTCTAAATAAAGTCAAATTTCGCTTTTTAGAGGACCAAAAATTCTTTCAACACTTTCTTGGTGGAAAAAAATGTGAAAGAAGGTTTGGGCTACTTGATTTATGTTCTTAACTGTAATTAATACTTGGATAATATCATCAATCGTGCCCCATTTAATTTTGGTCATTGAATAAATGAAACTTCTCTACTACAGAACCGGGCGTGAGAGATTCTTCTCAGCAAAATCCGATCCAATTTATCGTAATCGATAACGGGCGAATAATTTTATAGAGGACTTCCCATTCATTTGATGTATGTAAAATAAATTTCCTTTGAGGTAAGCGATCTAGAATTTTGATTTATCACTTGAGGATCGGTATGGAGATGTCTGTACTTATCTTTGAGAGGCTATGAATACTGTTAGGAAATTTCTTTTTGTTTATTCTCTCTCATCGTGTGTGGTTATCTTTGTGAGTACTGAGTTATGCCCATGTTCTTTTGATAGGTGGCAAGGACTATAGCTACTATTACTGGTGTAGGAGGTGGGGCTTCTCCCGAGACAGTAGTTGAGGCCCCAGTTGGAGGTAGGGGAAGGCGTCGAGCTAGACGCCATGCTCGTTGAGTGGCATCGGTAAGAGGATGTGCTCGAGGAGCAGCACCAGTTAGAGGGAAGGCTAGATGGTCTTCTCTAGAGCCACTGATAGAGGTTGATGAGGATCAGACTCTTCCAGAGCCCATAGCTGCACCTTTACTTCAGGTCCTATTAAGGATGATGGGTATTCTTGAGAACCTCACTCAAGGGGGTGGTACGATAGGCATGCAGGGAGTTTCTCAAATGGGAGTGAGAGAAAAAGCTTTAGGGTAGCATTAGGGCCTAGTTCATCATGACCAGGTGGGTCAGCCCCCAGTGGTTCCTACACCAGCTATTGGGGCTCAAGCCACACCAGAGGTAGTTCTAGCAGTAGATGATCTACTTCGTTATAAAAGATTTTAGAAGATGAAACCACCTTAAGTTCAAGGTGGTAGGAGCGAGGATGCTCATGAGTTTCTGGCCTTATGCCATGAGATGCTGGAGGCACTAGGTTTGGTTGATCAGCATGGTGTCCATTTTATTGCACTCCAGCCCTGTGGATCGGCCAGGGAGTGGTGGAGGACTTATGTGAGATCTAAACCAGTCGGATCCCCTCCTGTGGATTGGAGCGTGTTCTCCAATGCTTTTTAGGATCGCTTCATTCCTTGGAGTGCATGAGAGGAGAGCCGTTTGAGGTTTAAGGACTTGAGGTAAGGTGGTATGACTGTTACTAAGTATGAGGCTTGTTTTTGTCAGTTATCTCAACATGCCTTAGCTATGATTCTAGATGAGATGGAGAGAGTCCGCAGGTTTGTTTGAATTTCTCCCTTAGATCTTATGTATTCAAAGCAGCTCATGAGAGAGCTTCCTTTCATTCTATTGTGAGCACCGCCAAGGAGGTAGAGTTGCTGGTTCTAGAGGAGTGTGGGGACCCTAAGAGGGCTCGTATTACGGGTCAATTTTCTGGTACTTCATCAGGAAGTAGAGGTTCGAATAGGAGTGATGGATCATTCAGGCATCATGATCATGTGCATGCATCAACGCTAGCAGTTGAGAGTGGACAGATGTCTCGAGGGTCCACAGTTCCACTCGTGATAGCCATAGTAGTTCATTTGGTAGACAGCAGTCTTTTACACCAAGGTCATGCTTTAGGCGTGGGGATCAAGGATACTTCATTTGACGTTGTCCCTTTCAGATTCATTTGGGACCTCATCGTACTTACTCGGCAGCTCCAGTTAGAGATTCTGCTCAACTGGCCAGGGGTTAGGGCAGGGGTCAAACTACTAGCGGTGGCAGGACTACAGATAGTGGTACTTTGGTTCCATATGGTGAAGATCGAGGTGTTGCTCAGACTAGGGGTGGCAGAGGAGCTCAGTGTTATGCTTTTCCTGGGAGACTCAAGGCTGAGGCTTCAGACGCAATTATTACAGGTATTGTCCCTGTATGTTATCGTCCTGCATCTATGTTATTTGACCCTAGATCTACCTATTCTTATGTGTCTACATACTTTTTATCTGGGTCTGATTTATCATGTAAGCGAATTTCAATGCACGTGCATATTTTTACACCAATAGATGAGCTTTTAGTGGTGGATCAAGTGTATTGGTCCTGTCTTGTTTCTCTGGATAGGTATGATACTTGGATAGATATGATTATTCTAGAGATGGTAGACTTTGATGTTATCTTAGGGATGGATTGGCTTTCTCTTTATCATGTTATTCTTGAAAACTATGACCTTAGCCATGCCCGATGTACCAAAGATTGAGTAGAAGGGTGATAGTGGTTCTTATCATAGAAAAGTTATCTTTTACATCCATGCTCAGAAATTGATTGATATGGGGTGTTTGTATTGCTTGGCTTTTATTCGAGATACTAGTATTAAACCACCTTCTATGGAGTCCATTCTTGTGGTTGAGGAGTTGGTCAATATGTTTCCTAGTGACCTTCCAGGTGTTCCTCCTGATAGGGATATTGACTTTCTTATTGATCTAGAGCCAGGCACTAAGCCTATCTCTATCCCTCCATATAGAACGCTCCAGCTGAAATGAAAGAATTGAAGGAGCAGCTCCAAGATTTGTTAAGCAAAGGATTTATTCACCCTAGCATATCACTTTGGGGCGCCCTAGTCTTGTTTGTGAAAAATAAAGATGGGTCTATGAACATGTGCATTGATTATTAGCAGTTTAACAATGTAACTGTCAAGAACAAGTACCCTCTTCCCCGTATTGATGACTTGTTTGATTAGCTTCAAGGAGCGGCTTTGTTCTCTAAGATTGACTTGAGGTCTGGTTATCATCAGTTATGGATTAGAGCATCAGACATTCCTAAGATAGCTTTTCGAATACGTTGTGGTAACTATGAATTTTTGGTGATGTCCTTTGGGTTGACTAACAGCCCTGTAGTGTTCATGGAGTTGATGAATAGGGTGTTTTATCTATACTTAGATTCTTTTGTGATAGTATTCATTGATGAAATCTTGGTGTATTCCAAGATTGAGGTTGATCATGTTTGTCACTTGAGGATAGTGGTACAGAGGTGGAGGGAGGAAAAGTTATATGCGAAATTCTCCAAGTGTGGGTTTTGGCTTGATTCGGTGGTATTCTTAGGGAATGTGGTGTCCAAGGAGGTGATTAGAGTGGATCCGGCTAAGGTTGAGGCAGTTAGAGGTTGGACGAGGCCTACTTCAGATACTGAGATTCATAGTTTTGTAGGGTTAACTAGGTATTATCGGCAGTTTTATTCAGGGTTTTTCTTCCATTGCAGTGCCATTTACCAAATTAACTCATTAAAATATAGCCTTTCATTAGTCCGATGAGTGTGGGGCGAGCTTCCAAAATCTTAAGACTTTGTTGACTTCAGCTCCCATTTTTATAATACCCGAGGTAGGTGTGGACTTTACGGTGTATTGTGTTGCTTCAGGAGTTGGTTTAGGCGGTGTGTTAATGCAAAAGAGGAAAGTGATTGCATATGCTTCTAGATAGTTGAAGGCCTAGAAGAAGAACTATCCTACCCATGACTTAGAGTTAGTGGCAGTGGTTTTTGTGCTTAAGTTGTGGCATCATTACTTATATAGTGTACACTGTGAGGTATTCACTGATCATAGGAGTCTTCAATATATATTCAGTCAGAAAGATCTAAACTTGAGGCAGCGTAGGTGGATTGAGTTGCTAAAGGACTATGACTTGACCATCTTATATCATCTAAGAAAGGCTAATGTGGTAGCTGACGCCTTGAGTAGAAAGACTTATAGCATGGGGAGTCTAGCCGCCATTTGAGTAAAAGAGGAGCGACCTTTGGCCAGGGATGTTCAGCATCTAGCTAATGGCATAGTCAGGTTACAACTTTCTGATGAGGGTGGTGGACTTGCTTTGATTGAGGCTCATTCATCCTTGATGGACCAGATTCAAGAGAGACAGTTTGAGGATGAGAAGTTATATCTTGTCAGAGACAAAGTGACCAGACGATAGGCTAAGAAAGTGGTGCTTGATCCTGATGGTGTTTTGAGGATTGGAGGTCGCCTTTGTGTGCCTAAGGTAGGTGACTTGATTAGGTTGATTCTTGAGAAGGCTCATTGTACTTATTATTCTATTCATCCAAGAGTTGCGAAGATGGATCATGACTTGAGTCAGCATTACTGGTTGTGTGGCTTGAAAAAGGACATCATAGATTTTGTGTCCAAGTGTTTAACCTGTCAACATGTTAAGTGTGAGCATCAATGGTCTGGAGGTGAGTATCAGAGGATGCCCATTCCTACATGGAAGTGGGAGCGTATCACCATGCGTTACGTAGTGAGTTTTACTACTACTGTAGGTGGCTATGATTCCATCTAGATAGTTGTGGATCGATGTAACACCCCACACCTTACACTACTAGTACAATTCAAATGAAACATGACATGGTTTGGTCGAACTAGCGCTAAT
>JAABOM020058230.1:0-14185 GCA_011800125.2 Solanum clarkiae | reverse complement strand
AAAATTAGCGCTAATTTGACCAAACCATGTTATGTTTCATTTGACTTGTGCTAGTATTGTAAGGTGTGGGGTGTTACTCTCTCCTCCCTCAATCTTTGCAACACAGCCCTCTAATGACTCATATGCTCCTCCCTACTATGTGAATAGATCAAAATATCATTAATGAAGACCACCACAAAGGAATCAAGGTAAGGTTTGAAGACCCTATTCATTAGGTCCATGAAGATGGCTGGTGCATTAGTCAAACCAAATGACATCACGACAAACTCATAGTGCCCATATCTAGTCCGGAAGGCCATCTTGGGAATCTCATACTCCCTCACCCTCACTTAATGATACCCAAACCGAAGATCAATCTTAGAGAAAAAAGCTAGCCCTGTGTAATCAGTCAAACAAGTCATCAATTCTTGGAAAAGGATATCTATTCTTTATAGTGACCCTATTGAGTTGCCGGTAGTTAATGAACATTCTAGGTGACCCATCCTTCTTGTTTACAAACAACACTGGGGAACCTCAAGGTGATTGACTAGGTTTAATAAATCCCTTCTCCAACAAATCTTTTAATTGCTCTATTAACTCCTTCAACTCTGTCGGGGCCATACGGTAAGGGGGAATGGAGATAGCTTGAGTATTAGGAAGGAGATCTATGCCAAATTCTATCCCCCTTTCAGGTAGGGACACCGGCAAGGTCATTTCGGAAGACATCATTTACAACCGGAACTAACTCTGTGGAAGGGACTTTGGACTCCACATCTTTAATCCTCATAAGATGATACAAACACCCCCTAGAAATCAACTTATGGGCTTTAATGCATGAAATGAATCTATCCTTGACCACCACATCTTTACTTTCCCACTTAAGGACCGGTTCATTAGGAAATTAAAACTTCACCCTACGGGTTCTACAATCAATAGAAGCATAATAGGGATGCAACCAATCTATCCCAATAATGACATCAAAATCTACTATGTCTAATTCAACAAGATCACAAGGCAACAACTTATGAAATATGCAAATAGGACAACTCCTATAAACTTTCCTAGCAATAATAGAGGCACCAATAGGAGTAGACACTTCATATGACTCATGCAACAACTTGGGGATAACATGAAACTTTTTAACAACAAAAGGGATAACAAAGGAAAGAGTGGCACCCGGATCAATCAAAGCATACACATCAAAGTCAAAGATTTTAAACATACCAGTAACAACATCGGCGACTTCACCAACCCCTTTCCTCCCATGTAGATCATAAAATCGATTGTGCCTTGGGGCACCACCTTGAGGACCACCTCTACCCAATGGGACTGCATTAGCACCCCAGACCTTGCAACAGTTTCTTGGACAATCTATCTTCTTGTGCCCAAGCTCCCTACAACCAAAGCATGCATTAGAATCTTTCAACACATGGGCCTTTATGACCCTTCCCACATGTAGGATACATATCAATGGGAGCCACAACACCAACAACTTGAGGCCTAGGGAGGTTATTGGCAAACCCCCTATTAGTAGCATGGTGAGAACCTTGTTCTTGATGGAACTGGCTACCCCTTTGGAACTTACCCCCAAGACGGGCCCTTTTGGCCTCATGCCTACTTCTCTTCCTCAATTTCTTCTTCTCTATTTGCTCTGTATAGGTCATCAACCGAGACAAGTCCATGTCACTAATTAGCACGGCGGACCAAAATTCTTCACTTACCAATTCATAGACCCTCATCACAAACTTGTTCATCCTAGATCTAGGATCGGCCACCAAATGAGGAGCATACTTTGAAGGTTGATTAAACTTGAGGGAATACTCCCTTACACTCATAGAACCTTGTTTTAAGTTCATAAAATCCACCAACTTTGCTTCCCTAAGCTCAAGAGGGAAAAATTGGTTAAGGAAAGACAATTTAAACTCCTCCCAAAGCACCACATTACCAACCCCCTTCTCACCCTTCCATTGATCATACCATATTTGAGCTACCCTTTTGAGTTGGTATGCCGCCAACTCCACCTTTTCTGTTGGCCCAACATCCATGATATTCAAGATTTTGTAGGCCTCATCAATGACCTCTTGTGGGTCTTCACCCACCTTGGACCCGTAGAAAACTAGAGGATTCATCCTCATGAAGTCTCTTACCCTAGCTCCCGGGGTAGTAGCATGAGGGGGTTGGGCCCTTTGATTGACTTGGTTGGCCACAGCTTGGGCAAGCATAGTGAGAGCATCTCGGAGCTCACCATTGTTAAGTTGCTCCTCGGGAGTTTGGGCCCTTCGTCCTCGAGTGTTTGACATGATCTAGCATAGCAAAAGATAATCGCTAGGGGGAAAACTTACCATAACTCTATAGCATGACTTAGAACATGAAGAAGGAAAACATTTTCTAAAACGCCTCATAGCCTCCTATTCACAGTCATGGCGAGCTTCATAACTATGAATAAACTCTAAGCGATGCGGTGCGTTGGATTCCGAGGATCTATCGACCTAATGCTTTGAGACCAAGCTTGTTATGACCTAAGCCTAGGGCCTAGACGTGACATGATGCAAAGAGAACCCAAGCAAGCCTCTTAGAGCATCATTACATATCCTTGGTCACTAAAGTAATAAATCAAGTATCAAAGATAAAAAAATGGTGAAATCAGGGCTGAGGGAGAAGAGAACACTTCCATATCATCACAGACAAGAAACAAGAGTCAAGCACATGTCATAGATACATAACATTTCCAACAAATACCTTTAATATATAGATAAGAGCGGAGGTCAAGAAAAAGTAACTGGCCTCACCCTCATAGTCAAAATAGACAATAAAGAAGAATGTCCCAATACATAATAGAAGAAACATAGACCAAGGTCCCTGAACTGGAGGACTTACTAACTAGCTTGAATAGCACCGAAATAGCCATGTTGATAAGGATGATCAACTTAGGCACTGGTTTCTACATGGTGAAATCATGTAGACATAGAGTACGTGTTAGTACGTTTAAATGTACTATGTATGTAGGATGCAATGCAAACAAGGATTAAACATCATAATCAAAATGCAAAATATTAAGCAATAGGCATACTATAACAATATGACAGCCATGATCAATGCATAATAAAACATGCTTAAGTAACTCATGCTCATATAGGGTATCATATGTGTAGAAGAGACCAAGCTAGATTTCCAAATATACAACCCTTTGGTAGGTTAGTGATGATGCCGCCCCATCACTTAGGTGGATGATACAAACCCCATCTAAGTTGGTGATAATGCCGTCCCTTCACCATGGTGGAGAAGTACAAACTTTTCCCTAGGTTGATGAGTACAAACCTCCATCTAGGTTAGTGATGATACTGTCCCATCACTAAGTGGAGAAGTACAAACTCTTCCCTAGCTTGACGAGTACAAACCCCCATCTAGGTTATCCGGGTTTTTAGTCCCCCGAACTGAGAATCGTCTAATGCAACACTTTATATAGAATTTATCATATACATAATCACATTTCATCATCATATAGTCATTCATATCATATCTCATGCTTCGACCTTCAACTCCTCAAGAATCCATATCCGGCCATTTTATCAAACACTTTGAGGGTGTGTAATGCTAGTATAAGACCATGAAATATACAGATGAAATCATGCTAGAAACGCCATTGTACAACCATCAATCAATACCTTGCAACATCCTCAAGCAATGTACGTCAAAACTCTTTCTCAAATCTTACAATAGATCAAAGATTTATAGCTCAAAACATAGCAAAACAGTCACAACATTACATAGTTTTAATATAGTGTGCAGTGAATTTCATAATGGTCAAGACCCATTTTTAAATCAACTTTAAATCATACAATTTGAGTAAAAGGAGGCTTGGGTCTCATGGGTAAAAAGAACCCATGAAAGAAACCCACATACCTTAGCTTAGAGATAAACTTGGTTAAGATTGAAGATGGAGATTTGAAGCTTGAAGAAGAACCTTGAAGAAAAACCTTAGCTTGGAATGAGGGTTTGGGACATGAATTTGGGAGTAAAAATATGGCTAAGTATTTTAGTGAGTATTGGGGAATGTTTAGGATGATATGAGGGTGAAACAAGGCTAAGTATAGGTAAAATACGGTAGATAACACTTAAGCCTAAGACACCAAGGCCTTGGACCAAGATAGAAATCACTGGAAAAAAATACAAAAGTCCACGATGCAGACCTAGTATGGATGCCTAATTAACACATGTCCGCGACAGCTGTGCATCACGGTGCTGTCGCAGATCGTCTCTGGAGATTGAAATTTTAGAAATTTGAAATTGTGATTCGATTGCTCTACAATCGCAGTTAGACCCTCCTAATTTTGATCCCCTGAACAAGAATATGAAGTCGAATTTTGGAATATCGCGCACAAATATTGAGATATATGAAGTTTAAAATTCTGGGTATTCCGAGGTACATTTTTGGGCACCTTTTGGGGTCGTTTTAATGTACTTGAGGGTGAGCCCAGGGTATGTATTATACCCTTGACCTATCTATGTAGAGGCATTGTTAGACACCTTGTAAACCTCTTTACGGTATATGCTACGTGTTACGGTTAAGTCTGTTTTTTGTATTGACTATCTTTGACAATTGTCATGTGAGTTGGTTATGTGGCTTATGGTTTGGTTATATATTTGATAGGAAGATCCTAAGTCGCTAATTACCCCCATAGCGTAAGTCCTACATACCTGCCCCTTAGTATTTATGTGCTATATGTTATGTGCACTTATGTTAATCCCTTTTCCTATGATGCCTCCATAGCATGAGTCATACTTTTTCGTCACTTAGAACTATGTGTTGATTGTTGAATACACTTCCAAATTGATGATGCGAGTTTCGGTATCTTGAGACTTGTTTGGCGACTTTTGGGTTCCCACTCATCGTATCACATCTAGGCTCTAGGTTTGGATCGTGACAATTTCTATATAACATATTAAATATCCTAAAACGTGATGTCTACTCATAATATGTGAAGAGAAAAATTAAACTAGCATGACATACTCAAAAAATTTCGATATGCATGATTGCTACTTTAAAAAACTTTAAATGTCCTAATACATGATTTCTAACATAAAATGAAAAATATTAAATAAGCATGACAAATCCTATAGGCATGATATCTAAAAGTATATTTATTTTTTTAACATATTCAAACTAGAGAAAAAAAAATATTAGAAACATAATTTAATTATATTCTATTCACACTTAAATAATTTAATGCACACGGGACTTATTTTTTAACCATTAAATCCTAAATTAAGATTGACTAGAAATTGTTATCTGATTATTCTAAGCAATCATGTAAAGCAAGACAAACACATAAAAAGAAATAGAAAGAAAACGGGTAGAACATAGTTCCCCTCCCCCCTTAACTATATTCCCATTTCCACTATATATTATTACAAGATTTGCGAAAAATAAAAAAATATGACATAAATAAAAAAATGATAAAAACCAGAGTTGTTCTCCTACTCCAAATCCATCCCTTTCCCCGGGCGACTATTCACACCTTGATTGAAAGAAAATATGCAACACTAAAACAAACTATCAATACCAATAACAAATAATAATGACAAACTTTCAACAACCAAATCAATCAAGAGTATATGCATGAAAAAAAAGTAAACACTCACTGATTAAATACACCAATTAATTGAAATCGAATTTGATCTTCAAATTTAACAGAAAGATATTATTATTATTTGTCAAAAAAAGAGAGGAAGATTCTATGAGATGAAAGTATTTTCTCTGTGCATCTGATGAAAGTGTGAGTAGAAAATGTGTGACATAATCTGTGTCGTCCTTTCAAAATGAGTTATACGTCCCCCTATTATAGTAGATCAAAAAGTTATAGAGAAAAATAGAAGGCAAGGGGAGTTAATTACTCAATTTATACTTATCATAAATAAAATAAAATCAATTAATTTGATTCAATTAAGATTTTACCATAAATAAAGATAATGAATCAATCAACCACATTAATTTTACCAGAACTTAAAAAAATCAAATATTTAGTTATGTCTTACCAAAATCAGCTAAGTAAAGCATTCAAACTTAAGGAAACAACAATACTCTTGAGATTCTATACGGGATCAACATCGGTGATTTAGGCAAAAATAAATTTGAAATTGGTAAAATGAGGATATAATCCCAAATATTTCACCCAAAAGTTCACAATTTTTCAAAGGTAAATAGGGCGAAGTACAAATCAATTGAGAGCAAGATAAATGCATAATGCAATTACCATGTCCAAATTACAGTAATACAAAATCAGTATAAATAAGTAATGGCTAGGGACTAATACAATTAAGGAAGTCGGTCAATCATTCGAAACTTAGCAAATTTATAACTAACGGTCTGTCAATTTATCAAATAAAGCAATCAACATTAAATCAACTTAGTTTTAAGGACGAAATCAATTAATATGGTTAGAAAAAAAATCTATTTCCCCATGATATCCATTAACGACCATAAATTTAAAGACTTCAAATTCAAAAAAAAATTAAATTGGAAGATGACAACTACAAACCCATTTGAGATGCATACCTGGGACGGATCTATAAAGATCCACTTTTGATTAATCTGAGGTTTCAAAATTCTAATAAGAGGACCATCAAAACATAACCTTAAAGAACCATTGATTGGCTTCGGGGACGTGATGTTGCATGGTGGTTTTCCGTTGGGTTTTCCTGGACTTGATGACCGCTGGGGTGCTGATATGTGACACTCCATAACTCTATCCTCCTATGTATCTAAGTTTCAAGCCTCACTCTTATATGTGGGAAATATATTGGGGGTCATAAGAGACCTTTAGTACTTAGTTGAGTTTAAAACTTTCTTAAAAGTTGAGTTTCTAGTCTTAAGTTATGCAAAGATCAACTTTAAATGATCATAACTCTTAGCATACAAAGAATTAGATGTCCCATGACCTACCAAATGAAATCCATTTGAATTAGCTTTCCAACACAACTGATATCACCTCATTTGAAGTTCAGAGTCAAAAGTTATGGCTGTTTTATTAGAGACTGCCAGATGCAGAGTGCATATACAGAACCTCTTATGGGCCATAAATAAAAGTATGACCCATCTGCTAAATTGTGACAAAAGTTCTGAAACTCCACATTTTTTGCCCCAGACTTTATGGTCCCATCTACGGGTCATAGAATGGGCTCGTGAAGTGATCCAAAATCATTTGTGGTTCTGAGTTGACACCATGGGCCTGGCCGACACCCAAAACCATTTCTAGTCCCAAGATAACCACTTGGCCTGGCGACTTTACTCAGCAGAAGACTAAAATAACAAAGGAAAGACTTAGATATAATTAACTAAAGATACTGCAAATATCTCAATAAATTGAACAATGGAAAATATCTCAGCAACAACTGAAAATAAGTTCTGAAACTCCTGGCATATTGTCTATGGAACCTCTAACTGGAATAATCTGAACAATTACTACAAATAAATGTTAAAAAGAAAACATAGACAAAGACTCCAAAGCCTCTGACCGGTAAGAGGCCTTACCAATAGCTAGATGAATAGATGGTCCTCAACGGAGTGTCTGCTGAGGAGCTCTGTCACCTATGTCTGCATGATAAAGTGATGCAGGTCCAAATGACGTCAGTACGTGGAATATACGGTATGTAAAATAGCCAAAGTTAGAAAATTGGCATAATATCTATGCTTAAAGTAGTTAAAACATATCTTAGAATAGGATAACATAAATAATAGTTAAGTTGCATGCTAAAAGTAAAAATATATGCCGAACCTTTGTATGAAATACCCCAAAGATGCCCCAAAAGGCCCCAAAAATGTGCTTAAAAATGCCCATAATCGTAATTTTCATATATCTCAATATCCATGCGTGATATAAAAAATCCGACTGCATATTCTCAATCAAGGAGAAAAATTGAGTGGAAGACAAGTATAACCCTGATTTTAGAGGACCCATAGAGAAAAATAATTTTTGTAAAATTTCCTTATCCAGTGTCTGTCCGCACCCTACACGCAATGCGCTAGGGACGCAGAGCAGTATAAACTGGGCCTGCTCGATGAGTCCGAGTCGCAGACCTAGCACAGTTCAGTGTTAGATTTTCCTCTGTCATGACCCAAGCCTAGGGCCTAGACGTAACACGGCAAATGGGGAACTCGAGGGGACCCAAACAAGCCTCTTAACATATATTACACATCATCGGTGGCAGAAGCATTTAAACAACAATGAATGAGTAGAAATAAAGGCAAAGGTACTAGGAAAATCTTTCATATCTTGAAACGTCAAAAGAGTCAAAGAGAATTGAGCTTATAGCATCATTACATAAATTATCCAATAACACCTCTAAACATAGAACTTAGTGGGGGCCAAGACAAGCAACCGGGCTCACCCTTTTAGTCAAAAGCATACAATAAAGGAAAGAGAGTCTTTATACATATAATAAGATCAAAAACATTGTCCCCAAAATTGAGGACTCACCATTTTGCTTTGTAGAGATAGCACTAGCCACGGGGAGGATAAGGGTGATCGTGAGGAGCTCCGGTTCCTACATGGTAATATCATGTAGGCACAGAGTATGTGCTAGTACATTTGAATGTAGTAAGTATATGGGATACAAAGCAATATGAGATAGGCAATATTGTCAAAATGCAATATAGGACATATTATTAACAATACTTGAAGTAAAACATGCTTATATAATCCATATTATATGTGAAGGAAGAGGACATAATCATACGGCAAACAAACTTAGTAGTTGGAATCTAAGATAGACCACCCCTTAGAAGTGATTGAGGAATCAATCCCTCAATCAATTGATGGACATGACCACCCTCCATCGGAAGTGAATGAGGTATCAACCCCTCAATTGGTTGATGGCTTACCACCCCATCCGAGGCAATTGAGGTATCAACCTCTCAATTGGTTGACGAACATAAGCACACTCCGTCGGAAGTAATTGAGTTATCAACCCCTCAAATTGTTGATGGCTTACCACCCCCATATGAGGTTATTGAGGTATTAATCCCTCAATTGGTTGGAGGACATGACTACCCTTCACCGGATGTGATTGAGGTATCAGGTATCAACCCCACGATTGGTTGATGGCTTATCACCCCCATCGGAGGTGATTAAGGTATCAATCCCTCAATTGGTTATGGTCAACTCACAACACTATCGAGACATATGATGAAATCATCACATAAGTACCATCCTTTCATCATCATAAAGTTACTTAACTCATATGCTAAGCATTAAGCCTTCAACAACTCAAGATATATTAATCGGATATTTTATCAAACACTTGGTAGGTGTGTAATGCTAATATAAAATCATGCAATTCAATAGTGAAATCATGCAAGTAAACTTGAAGTAAATCAACCCACCAATACTAGGTAATATTATCATGCAATACACATCATAACCCTTCATCAAATCTCAAGATAGATCCAAGATTCATAGCTCAAAACACACTCAAATAGTCACACTTTTATGAAACCCCAACATAGTTCATAGTCAAATTCAAAATAAGTAAGATCCACAAGTAAATCAACTTAAAAAATATGAAATTTATGTAAAAAGGAAGCTTGGGCACCATGGGTGAAAGGACTCAATGGTTGAAACCCATATACTTTAGCTTTGGAGAATTTCTTATTGAAGATTGGAATGGTGACTTAAAGACTGAGTGAAATCCTTAAGATCCAGAATGAGTTTTGACACTTGAATTTTGAGCGAAATATTTGTCTAAGTGTTTGAGAGAGTATTGTGGAAAGTCTTGTATGATATGGCGTTGAAATATGGGTAAGTATAGGTATTTTAACGCATCAGAAACTTAGGCCCAAGACTCAAAGGCCTTTGACCGAAATGACAAAACTGGGCAAAAATAACACTAGTTCGTGACAGAGGCACGTCACGGTACCAATGCGGACCCACACTGGAATGTGAAATTTTGGCAAAATGAAATTTTGCTATGGTTGCTCTAAAATTGGGGTTATAGCCATTTCCCACTCAAGTTTTCCCCCTTAACAAGAATATGAACTCAACTTTTTGATATCACGCATGGATTTTGAGATATATGAAATTACGATTATGGGCATTTCTGAGGCACATTTTTGGGCTCTTTTGGGGTCGTTTCAATATCTCCCCCTTGGGAACATTCATCTTTGAATGACAAAGAAACATACAATGAGAAGGATGATAATGAAGAGATCAGCCCCAATAAGAATGCAACAATGCAATTAAACATCATTTCAAAATTTCAATATAAGTGTCAAAATCACTATGAACTTGTCAATATAAACATGAATGCATGCAATGACATATGGGCTGACACATAGGACTTGAATTCACATAAATGACTTGGTACCTTAGGATTGAGTAGAATGGAGGAGATGGGGATATTGCTTTTAGATGTCCGCCTTAGCATCCCATGTAGCACTTTCGACTTGTTGATTCCTCTAAAGGACCTTAAGGAAAGCCACATCCTTGTTCCTCAACCTCTTCACTTGTCTATCCAAGATCTATACTAGCTTGATTAGTCAAATTGTCTTGAATAATACCCACAACATCCAATGGGACTATAGCATTCGGATCATCCACACATTTTCTCAACATGGATACATGAAAGACTGGATGAACCAAGTCCATTTCACTAGGCAACTCCAACTCATAGGCCACCTTAGCAGTCTTTCTCAACACCCTATAAGGATGCACATATCTTGGACTCAATTTACCCTTTATACCAAAATGAACCAGCCCTTTTATGAGTGAGACCTTCAAATAGACCCAACCACCAACTTTAAATTCAAGCTCCCATCTCCTCATATCGGCATAGGACTTTTGATGACTTTGGGCTGTTTTCAACCTTTTCCTAATCACCTTACCTTCTCCATAGCCTCCATGACCAGATCTAGACCTAACAATGCCATTTCTCCCACTTCAAACCACCCAACCAGTGACCTACAATGCCTACCATAAAGGGCCTCAAAAGGAGCCATACCAATGCTAGAATGATAGCTATTATTATAAGCAAACTCAATCAATGGAAGATGATCATCCCAACTACCATTAAACTCCAAAATACAAGCTCTATGCATATCCTCAAGAGTTTGGATAGTTCTTTTGGCTTGGCCATCCATTTGAGGATGAAAGGCCGTACTAAGCTTAAGCTTGGTATCAAGACCTCTTTGGAAGGACCTCCAAAGGTGTGAAGTGAATTGAGCACCATGATCTGATATAATAGACAAGGGTACCCCATGCAATCTAACTAACTTATGAATGTACAATCTAGCATATTCTTCTCCATAAGTAGTCTTAACCGGTAGGATACAAGCCGACTTTGTTATTCTATCAACCACAACCCAAATAGAATCAAAGCCCTTTCTAGTCTTAGGCAACTCAACCACAAAATCCATGTTAGTTTCCTCCAACTTTCAAGTAGGAATCTCTATATCTTGGGTTAGGCAACCCGACCTTCATCCCTCAAATCTCTATACATCTTGGTAGAATCGGGGTGGATAGAATAATAAGAATTATGAGCCTCATTAAGAATCCTCTTTCTCAAGTCATCCACATAAGGCACATGTAACCTACCTTGGTACCTAAGGACACCATCTCCCCCTTGGGAGAAAACCTCCACCTTGCCATCACTTACCAAAGCCTTCAATTCAACAAGGAGGGATCAAGATCTTTCTTTGCTTTTACTTCATCAACCAAGGAAGCTTTTGAACCATCAACAACCATAATACCACCATTATCAACTTCTTCCAACCTAAGCCCCAATCTAGCCAACTGATGAATCTCCCCAGCCATCTCCTTGCCCCCATCATCAACACGAGCTAGGTTCCCAATAGACAACCTACTCAAAGCATCCTCCTGATGGTGATGGTCATGCTTCAATAAGAAAGTGGTCGCTATCAGTAATAAACCTAACCAAAAATAGGATAGAATCCACAGGGAATACAGGGCTTGACTAAAAGAGTTCACTACTAATCATTTCTAGTATCTATGACTACAATTTCTAAATTGGGGGGGGGGGAGGGTTTGTGATTCAAACACAACATAAAATAAACACTAATTAAAATGCAGGAAAACACTCAATTTTGGGGATAACTTGGGAATTTTGTTCCCTATGGTTCGTTGACTAAATTACCCTAGATAACATAAATACGATTAGTGAATCGCATGTAGGATGGTAACTTAGGTTCTTCCAGCCCTCTTATGAAGGTGAATGTCAAATTTCACCATGGCGCTTGGTCAGCTACTATGGCGTGCCAACTAACCATTACCTATTGTCCTAGTCAACCTCCCCTTGGTCAGGTTTAGCCGATTAGACGGGAAGACATCAACCGAATCCTATCATCTACTTACCTTTTCCTATTCATCACCACCTTGGTCGGGATCATGATAGTAGGAAGGGTTTGGTGTTGGCCACCACCAAACAACATTAATCACGAAGGGAAATAGACAATACATGCAAAGCTCCAATCATAGACATGCACAAAACCCAAGTCATCTCAAGTCAACTACCCATGGTTCCCACAACCCCAAGTTGTGGGTGCTTAGCTACTCATGGTTAAGATAAAACACACAAATACACAAATAATTGACATATTTGAGAGTTTCTACAATAACAATGAAGGAAATAGGCACCACAAGTTGCAAACCCATAAGCTTGATTAATCAATAATGAGTACAAGGCAATATTTGCAATCCCCAAAATGGGTTTTCAAAAGAGAGAAATGATCTACTCTAAAAACCTAAGAAAAGCTTCAAAATGTAATGCAGAATTGTCTACTCTTCGAACTCTCCCTCAAAAACCTAACTTAAACTATTTATACTATTTACAAAATAACTGTAGGAATTATGCAAAAACGACAGCTGACGTCTGATAAATTTTACAGTTACAACTCGTAGGTTGGCCTACGAGTCATAGTCGGGGTCTTATATCAGGTTCTTGGCATCTTTGACTAAACTGGTATGACCCATAGGTACAAGTCGTTGCTTGGGCTATGACTCGAATATTTGTCTCGTAATCTTTGTCTTTAGTTTTTGGTCCAATATTATGGCCGTGTAATTCTTTCTATGAGTCCAATTGTATGAGTCGTACTGTGTCTTATGACTCGTAGGCTGGGCTTGTAGGGGTGAACTTCACTTGACAGATTTTTGATTTTTTGTCTCTAATTCTTGCTATAATACAACCTACGACTCATAGCATAAGCTATGACTCGTAAGTAGGCTCGTATGGCCTATGCTTCAGCAAAATCTGCATCTTTCTTCAAAATCACGCTAACCTAACTTTTCTGCAAGATTAACAAAAAAACACATTAAAACACTAAAAAAGTTGCTTTAAGAACTCACAAAATCCCATGCTTCAGGCACCAAATGTGCTGTATTTTGATAGCATATTAACAACCTCAACTTAGAATTATTGCTTTTCCTCAAGCGACGACTCAATCTACACAGACAAAAAGAAATACATAGCAACTAAACTAATGACATACATATCACTTCTCTGTTTCAGGTACCCAACAAACATTTCTCAAATAGGATTGTGGGATTATTTAGCAAACAGAAACATAATGAGATACCTGGTAACCCAACTATGATAAGATAAGAAGCATCAGCTGTCAACAATCACTGGTATAGTCATATGCTATTTAAGTAATGTAAATGCCCTCACTAGAAAGAAGTCCCTTATAATAACTCACAAGCATTTCAGAATTCAGGGATTGAGGAAGTATTCTCACTCTCACAACTGAAATTTAATGCATACTGACTAACACCATAGTCTTGCCTCTGTGCTTATCTTCTGGCTAGGTGATAAAGTGGAGGTGAATCACTTTAGGACTTAAGACTTGTAACATCGGCTCAGGGTGCTTTGGTGAGGCATTTTGGGCAAATAGTGACTAAGCTATCCTTGAATCATGTTTACCAACACTTTTTGCTTTCATGATCCACCCCTTTTTAAACCAATCCATCATTATTCTCCTATTTTGAACTTTTCTCAAGTGCTTTCTTTCTCCTTTTTAGCTGAGCCTTGATTTCAAATTCATTTTTGCTACTTTTTCTTCAACTCAAGGCACTTTTCTTTTCTTTTCTTTTCTTTTTCTTCAATTGATTCATGCTTTTTCATCTTTCTTGATTTCCCAACTAACCACCTTATCAATTTTACTTTACCACAATAAGGGCCACCCTCAACTTAGGCTTTT
>JAABOM020058229.1:0-50762 GCA_011800125.2 Solanum clarkiae | reverse complement strand
GGGGGGGGTGGGGGGGGGGGGGGGGGGGGGGGGGGCATTATAATTAGGGAAGAAATTGGAAATAAGAATGGCTTAGAGGAAATTAAGGGGTGGGGCCACGTCTGGACTCGGCGAAATTAACACATTATCGTATTTCCTCCGCGTCACAAAGACATGTACTTAAAGTAATTTAATCGTGGATGCAGAAACTGTAAGCTTTCGCGTCAGCCCCGCGACGCGGAGGCAACATGAAGAGACACTTAATGAATTTTAATTACCTGGGCTCAACAACAGTGTGTATCCGCGTTAACTCTACGACGCGGTGACAAAGCAGAATCACACTTATTAAAATTTTCTACCAGGTGCAGAAATAGTAGGCATCTGCGATGGGTCCGCGTCGTGGTCCCATCGCGTATGCTTACTGTTTTGCGAGACACTTAAACTCTAATATTTTGCTCCGGGCCCCGAAAGATTTCCCAAACACCTGGGCATGCTTCAAAACACTCACAATTGGCCAGAAATGGTCTTCCCAAGATGATGGGCACGTCGAAATCAACCTCACAATCAAGGATCACAAAGTCCATGAGAAAGATGAACTTATGAACTTAAACAAGCACATCAAGAAGTATTCCCTTCGGTGTTTTAATGGTTTGATCCACCATAAGCAACCGTATTCTCGTCGTGGTAGGAGTACCAAGCCAAAGCTTTTTGAATATGACAAGAGGTATTAGATTGATGCTCAATCCTAATTAAGTCACACAATTCTCTCGCGAACTCAACATCACAGATGTGCAAGGGATGGTGAATGCACCGGGGTCCTCTCGTTTGTAAAAAAGGCATTTGGTCATGATCGCACTACATTGTTGGATCTCTTGTGAGAACTCTTGACTCAAAGTACATTTTTTTGTCACCAAATCCTTCATGTGCTTGGTGTACCCAGGCATATTCTCTAAAGCTTCTACAAGAGGAATGTTGATGGATAGTAACTTCAACATTGAGAGGATGTGTTTGAATTTACCCACCTCTTCCTTTTTCATAAGCTTCTGAGGGAAAGGAGGAGGAGCCCTTGGAATTGACTCTATTTTTCATGTTCCCTTACCTTTTTTCTTTGCATCGCAATAATCTCTGGACCTTCCCCCTGAACCAAAACTTTACCACTAAGAACCTTTTCATCAACTTCATCCACAATCACTAGCATAGGGGGTCTGATTCATGATTTCCATACAATGCCCTTCGTTCTTAGGATTTTGAACCGTGTTGCTTGGTAAGGTGCCCTTTTGGTGTTGGTTCAATTGCGAAGAAAGTTGCCCAAATTGTTGTTCTAGTTGCTTAATCGCCATCGAGTGAGACTTTATTTTTTGGTTAATACTTGAAATATCCGCTTTCATTCCCTTCAAAGTCTCATATTGGTGGTCGTATCTCTTCAACAACTTGTCAAACATCTCTTCAAGCCTAGAAGTGCTTAGTACAACAACACAGTTATGGGGCAGCATGTAGGGGCCATTCTTATAATCATCTCTTCTACCTCATTCAGCATCTGGTACCCTCTCTCTTTCAGAGTAACCACCTTGGTTATCTCTATAAGTACCATCACAGTTGCAATTCCAACCTTAATTTTTGGAACCTTGCCTTCAATAGTCCGAATTGGTCCCTTGAAGATTATTCCAAAAACTCGCCCCTTGATTACTCATAAAACAAGCATCTTCATCAAAGAATGGGTCTTAATAGATGGGCATCTTAGGAGGTTGGTGAGTGATTGCTTTGACATTTGATTCGTTTAGCTTCAAGACCAAGTCCATACTTGCGTGAAGTTGGGCAATTGCTCCATGATCTCTTCATTGACCTTTGCTTGTTCATTATTGGTGTTGACCGCACAAGAAGTCTTCATCGCACCTCATTCTCATTGACTCCATGGTCTATTGGATTTAACCACTTGCTCCATCCTTGCAGCTATTAATGGAAAAGGTTGGTAAAGAAACATGCCTCCTTTGATTGTGTCTGCGCAAGCTTGACTATTCTCATCAAATGCCCAATAAAAAATCTCAACCAAGGCATCATCAACAATTTTGTGATTGGGGACCATCCTCAAGTATTTGATAAATATCTCCCTTGTTGTGCTAATGGAGTCACCGACAATTGTTCAAAGTTTTTTATTTGACCATTGAGCTTTAGCTTCTTAGATATTGGGAAATATCTTTCAAGAAATATTCTCTGAAGCTCTGCCCAACTTATTATAGTACCCTGAGGAAGTTAAGATAACCACACAACTACATTCCCAGGCTGTGAAAATGGAAATACTCGTAAACCAATGGCATTAAGAGAAAGCTTTTATGTCCCCATGACACTCTTGCAAACAAATATTACACTATGGAGATGATTATGTGGATCCTTTGAGGGTAGCCCTGTGAATAATCCACAATTTTAGAGCATTTGAAGTAATCCACTCAACACCGAGAATTTAGTGTCCGCTGGTAGTGGAGGCAACACTATAGCACCAGTAATGTCCATGGACATAGGGTTCAGGCGATATTGATTCTATCCATAAGCATTTTTGTTGAAGTCCCTAAGCTGTGCCTGTCGTCCCTTGGTGGTTGATTCTCTTCTCTCCCCATATCATCATTCATATTCATTTCCTCCTCAACCATGATATCCTCATTCACTGAAGCCATTCTTCTAAATAGTCGATGGATCTCCAAATTGATCGAAGCTAAGGGATTACCTTAGCTCCTTGTGTAGGGCATACAACTTAGTACACCCTATAATAAAAATCAAACAACAAAAATAAAAACAAAAGTAAAATACAAGAGAGTTTAGAAATTAACACTAGAACTAATTGATAGTGAAATCAAGACAAAACCTAGCCGTTTCTTCGTTAATGGCACCATAACTTTTGATGATGTTCATGCTCCAATAAGAAAGTGATCGTTGTCAGCAATTAATCTAGCCAAAGGTTAGGGTCGAATAAACATGAATAAAGGCTTGACTATGAGAATTCACTATCAATCATTTCAAGTATCTATAATTAAAATCTCTAAATGGGGGGGGGGGGGTTGTGATTCAAGAACAAAGTAAAATAAACACGATATTGCAATGCGGGAAAACACTCAATTTTAGGGACAGCTTGGGAATTGTGTTCCCCATGGTTCGTTGACTCAATTACCCTAGGTAACAAAACTATAATTGGAGATTCACATGCAGGATAGTAACTTTGGTTCTTCCAACCCTCTTGTGAAGCTGAAGGTCAAATTTTAGCATGGCGCTTGGTTGGCTACCATGGTGTGCCAACTAACCGTTACCTATTATCCCAGTCAACCTCCCTTTGGTCAGGTTCAGCTCATTAGATGAGAGCACATCAATCGAATCATGTCATATACTTCCCTTTTCCCATTCATCACAACCTTAGTCGGGATCATGATAGTACGCGGGTTTTGGTGTTGGCCACCACCAACCAACAATCATAATGAAGGGAAATAGACAATACATACAAAATCCCAATCATAGAAATGCAATAAACATAGGTCATCTCAATTCAACTACACATGGTTCTCACAACCCCAAGTTGTGGGTGTTTAGCTACTCAGGGCTAAGGCAAAACCAAGAAGAATGCAAATACAAAACATAGTTGACAATTTTACCGAAAACAATAAAGAGTGAAGACACCACCAATTTCAAACCAAAAGCTTGATATATTGACAACGAGTACAACGCAAGATTTGCAATCCTAGAGGTGGGTTTTCCATGAGAAATTGATAAACTAAGCCAAAACCCTAAAATATTCTTGAGAGAATATTCAAAGGCTCTTTCAATGTCTCCTAAAAAATCTCAGCTCTGTCTCTCCCAAATAAAACCTCAGTTAAAGTATTTATAGTAGTTACAAATTAACCCTAAAAATTTAACAGAAAAGACAGTTGGCAGCTGGTACACCTCACAGGCACAACTCGTAGGGTGACCTATGAGCCGTAATCTGGATCTCGTATCAAGTTCTTGGCATCTTGGACTCAACTGGTGTAACCCACTGGTACGAGTCATTGCTTGGTCTACGATTCATATGCTCCTCTCTTAGTCTAGGCCTTCAGTTTTTTGGTCCAAAGTTTTGGGTCTCTGGTTCCTGCTATGAGTCCACCTATACGAGTAGTAGTGAGATTTACGACTCATAGGATTGGCCTCGTAGGGTTGACCTCTACTTAGTAGATTTCTAACTGTTGTTCTCTATTTCTTGCTACAATAACACCCTATGACTAGTAGCTTAGGCTACGGCTCGTAGGTGAGCTCGTATGTCCTATGCTTCAGCCAAATCTATAATATCTCCAAAATGATATCAACCTAACTTTTCTGCAAGAACAATACAAAAACACATAAAACCCATAAAATATTGCACTAAGAACTCACAAAATCCCTTGTTTTAGGCATCAAATGTTCTATATTTTGACAGCACATTAGTCGGGTCTGTGTCACGGACCAGACATAGCGCTGTGCATTTTGTTGCCAGTCTTTTGTTGTTTTGGTCCAAGGCCTTTAGGTCTTGGGCCTATCTTTTTCCATGCGTAAAAACACATATACTTAGTCATTTTTCAAACTCACATCATACAAGACACCCCCAAAACCTTTTCAAATACTTAGACAAATATTTCACTCAAAATAATAGGTCCCAAACTCATTCTGAATCTTAAGGAATTCAATCAAGATTCAAGTTCTCATCTTAATCTTTATCAAGGAAATCTCCAAAGTTGAGGTTTGTGGGTTTCAACCATTGGGTTCTTCTACCCACGCTGCCCAAACTTTCTTTTTACCTAAATTACATGCTTCTAAGTTGATTTACTTATGGGATTTCTATTTATGAATTTGAATATAAAATATGCTGGGATTTTGTAAAAGTGCGACTGTTTATGCATGTTTTGAGCAATGAATCTAAGATCTATGATATTTGATGAGAGGTTTCAATGTATTTTGAAAGGTGGTATTACCAAGTATTGGTGGGATGATTTACTTCAAGTTTCCTTGCATGATTTCATTCTTTAATTGCATGGTTTTATACTAGCATTACACACCCAGCAAGTGTTTGATAAAATATCCGATTTAGGATTCTTGGGCTATTGATGATCCACTGCATGACCTATAACTTAAATGACTTTATGTGTGTGTATATATGTGTGTTGATTTCATGAAAGGTATCTTTAGTATTGCAAGTTGACCATAACCAAGTTGAGGGGTTGATACCTCAAACACGTTGATGGGAGGTGGTAAACTCATTAACCAAGTTGAGGGGTTGGTACCTCAAACACCTCCAAAGAGTGGTTTACCATGGATTACAAGTACTAAGTGGCTTGACCTATGATGATGGTCTCTTCCTACATATGTAATATGTTCTATATAAGCATGTTTTACTTCAAGCATCATTCATGCATGCCATATTGCTATTATGTTCGTTCAATGTGTAATTATGCATTTTCATTATGTTGCTTATCTCTTATTGAATTGCATCCTACATACTTAGTACATTCAAACGCATTAACGCATACTCTATTCCTACATAATGTAACCATGTCAAAATTAGAGCTCCTCATGATCATCCTACTCGTGGATAGTTTTGACATCTTGAAGATAGCTTGTGGAGAGTCTTCAAGTTTGAGGACATTAGCCTTTCTATATCTTACTTAGTTATTTCCTTGTGATGAATACTTTGATACTAAAAGGGTGAGCCTGGAAAGTTTGTCTTAGCCCCCGCCTAACCTATGTTATTAGAGGTGTTGTTGGACAAGTGATATAATTACGTTTGAGCCTTGACTCTTTATGAATTATGCTATTAAACTTTTCTCTTAGTTTCTATCTCTAATTGTATTTTCTTGATGTTGTTTACTTTGCTTCCGCGACCAAGGATATATGAATAATATGCTAAGAGGCTTGTTTGGGGACCCTTTGGGTTCTCATTCACCGTGTCACGTGTAGGCCCTAAGCTTGGGTCGTGACATTATTATACTTATCCATTGCTTATGCCTATGCATTTTGACTATGTTGCTATCTCTTGTTTCATTGCTTCCTACATACTTAGTACATTCAAACGTACTAATGCATACTCTATGCATAGATAATGTTACCATGTACGAATCGGAGCTCCTCACGATCACCCTCCACATGGCTAGTTTTGACATCTTGAAGATAAGCTTTTGGTAAGTCCTCACATTCGAGGACACTAGCTTTGTACTCCTACTTTTGTCATCTCTTTATGATGAACTTTGATACTATGATGGTGAGCCTGGAAAGTATCTTGGTCCCCACCCAATCTATGCTAGAGGTGTTGTTTGAACAATTGATGTAACTATCCTAAGATCTTGACTTTTGAGTGTTTTGATGTTTGTAAAAGACTTTCTTAGTTCATTTATCCTTATTTAAATCTCTTGTTGTTGCTATTTTGCTTCCACGACTGAGAATGTGTGATTGATATGCTAGGAGTCTTGCTTGGGGTTCATTCGGGTTCCCTATTCGCGGTGTCACGTCTAGGCCCTAGGCTTGGGTCGTGACAGTGCCTTTTGAGGTAGTAGGTGTTTAGGAAAACTTGACATATGAAGAGGTCCCGATTGAGATATTGGATAGACAAGTGAAGAGATTGAGGAACAAGGATGTAACATTTGTTAAAGTCCTTTAAAGGAATAAACAAGTTGAAAGTGCTACTTAGGAAACAGAAGTCGATATGAAGAAACAATATCCTTATTTTTTATATTGTACTTAAGCGTAAGGTAATAAGTTAATCATATCTAAGGGGTTAAATCTTGTCTTTCATCCCTTTATGTCATGTTGCATGCATACTTACTCATGGTAACATGTTTTGATGATATTTGATACATAAGTTTGAAATTTCATGAAATTGGCATTTATATTGCATTAAAGCAGTCATATTGGGCTGAAAGTTATTTTTTCACTCCTCTCAAGTGTGATTCCATCATATTCGGGGAAGAATGTTCTCAAGGAAGACATATTGTAACACCTCCAAGTGCCTTAAGATACCTTTGTAATAGATGCCTTCAATAATGCATCATCAGTGTTCTTCTTGGTAAATTTGAGGCCAGATTCTTGAGCAAGAGACAAAATTTTATGGAAAATGGTTTCTTTTGATTTTTAAGTCAACTACATCAAAGAATAATTTTTTGCAACTATTTGCACTTTCTAGAGGCATCTGTAACCTATCTGGAACATAGAGAGGGTTCATTTTAGTGTAAAAATGATCAGGACTCAATCTAGGGCCAAATAGGGAGAAAACTGAACTTCACACAAAAATTAACTATGCCAGAACAAGTCCCCATCAAGCCTTGGTTTCACCATAGTACAAACCTTTTAGAAAATATCCATGTTTAAGCAAGGACAATTAGGACAAACCCATGAATACTTATTGATGGGAATTCATGGAATATCTCTCATTTTTGGACCTATTCATTCACCAAAACTCCAAAAAATTTGTCTAAAGCGTCCAAAGCTTCCCTTCAAAATTCTCCTAAATTTTCAGGGTTTAAGGACTCCTCCATCAAAGGTCAAGCTTCAAGGTTATTCCCAAGATTTGTCAATTCTTTTCTTTCTGAATACCCTTAAGGTATGTAAGTTTCTTCATCCATAGGTCCTTCTACCCATGGAGTAAGAAATGCTTTTCAACTCAATCGTTTAAATCTCAAGGTTGATTTCCTAGTAGGTACTTTCTATTTCTCTTATTATGCATGATTTATGTTGAAAATTGTCAATTATTGATTTCAAATGTATGAACTCCTTTGAAGGGTTCATATTACGAAATAGTTTATGACATTTAAGATATGCATGTTATGATAATATGAAATGCTATTAAATTCATGGCTTAAGACATGATTTTCATGATGCCCTAACTAGGAGTTTCTCAATGATTATGGTGGATGATTTTGCATGGTTTCAACTGATAAAGTTTTACCTTATTCATTCACATTACTCTTGAATTTCATAATTGAGTCCTCATGAATAAACCCACCATATTTTGGAAGTAAGATTATATAATGAAGTATCTTATGTCGATGAAAGGTTTTATTCCAAGTTATGCAAGTCATGGGTATTATGAAAGATTAAATCATATCAAGTATGTTATAAATCCATGTAAATTCTATTAAAATTATACAATATTATAAAGTCCTTTTTGACTCTATGACACAGTCTTTTGTGAAAGGAAAATGCTCATTTGAAGGGGTGATGGTTTTAATGAGCTACTCCTATTATGATATTATGATTTACAAGTTTGTGCATGCTATGATTGTTCATATATTTATGCATTACGTGGAACTAGACTTAACACTGAATGAGACTTATGTTGGGGGCTTGACCTAAGGGGTCTTTATATAAAATCTTGGTCTCATAGCTTTGTTTCCACCATAGGATTATGTATCATCTAGTGGATCCATATATAGCTCCAAGTTCATGTTTCAATTATTGAAATGAATTAGATCCTGTAAGGTTCATGTTAAGCTCTGTACAAAATGAGTTGGATCCTATAAGGTGAGGTATAGTCTACCTTGGCAAGTAGACTACTCCTTTTTCGGTGTGGAGGCAATATCAAGATTTTATGTAGTATCTCACATGGTCTTAAGTGTCAGTTAAGGTATCCTCCCATATATGTATGTTATGTTATGAAATTATTCTTTACCTTCCATGCATGTTTTAATAAAGGCATTGATCATTGATTTCGTATTGAACTTGTTAGCTTTGTTTATAATATGTCTAATATGGCATATGATTTCCTTCTTGCATTGTATCCCACATACTTAGTACATTTAAAGTGCTAATATATATTGTAGAAATGATCTAAACATATAATGACCAAAGGTCTTTCCCTTCCACCTCCTGGTGGCTAGTTTGAGTGTGAAGATCTTTGCTTGTGGTAAGTCTTCTAGTTTGAGGACGACATTCATTTTCTATCTTCCATACTTATGTTAAGACTTTGGCACTTTTGTTATCTACTTTTGAGGGTGAGCTCTGGACATATCTTATCTTCCATTTAATCTATGTGTAGTGGTATTATTGGATGATATACTATGCATGAATTATGCAACACTTATGTATCTATAGATACTTTTCCTTAGTCTCATGTATGTTGTCGCTATTGATAATAATAGCCTAGTGGAGAATTTTTGAAGTCCCTACTTCCCATGAAGTGCATCCCATGTCCCCTTTCTCTTAGAATTTCTTATGATGATTGAATAATGAGAATTCCTTATCCCTTGCCCAATAGAGTGCATCCTAAGACTCTAAGCCCCTTAGTACTATTTATTGATGGTTGAATTATGCTTCTTAACTAAGGATGTTCTTACGTATGATATAAGGCTTATTTATGGCACCTTCAGGTTCCTATTTGCTATGTCACACCTAGGCCTTAGGCTTAGGTCGTGATTACGCATAGAAAGTGACCTTCCTATGTTGCATAAAAAGACAACCCGCACCTACATGTGAGGTGATGAGCCTGTAGTTTGGATTCATATAGAGCATAAAATGCTTTAGATATTGTCCTCAATGTGCAACTTTATCTTGAAAACTGATCTAAATGTGTTCTTAATGTTAGAAATGAGGAAAAAGGTGCAAAAAGAATAAATCATGATAAAACAAGTCAAAAAAGAAGAAAAGCACAAAAGGTAGATCAAAGACAATGCGAAATACAATCATTGGTATGCCGAAAAGACAAAGTGATGTGCTATCAAAACAAAACATATTTGATGCCTAAAACTTAGGATTTTGTGTGTTCCGAATGCGACATTTATTGTTTTTAGGTATTTTTGTGTTTGTTTTTACAGTAAAAGCAGGTTGACACAATTTTGAAAAAAGTTGTATGTTTTGCTGATTTTTTAGGACATACGAGACCTTCCACGAGTCTTGTCTCAATTTACGAGTTATAGAGGTGGCTTCATAGAGGATTCCAGCATTGAAACAAAAGCTAAAGTATAGCCACACGGGACCCAATTACGAGTCATAGTTCTATCTATGGGTCATAAAGGGATGTTTTGTAGAGATTTCCAATGTTCATAAAATTTGGACCAAGTGATGCAAATGTAGACTACGAGAAGTTGATAGGAGTCATAGATCAGACTAGACTCATGAGGTTGTTTCGTATCAGTGAATTCCATGATGCAGGAGGTTGACCATAAAAGTCCAATTACGGCTCGTGACCATAGTTACGAGTTATAACTATGGCTCGCATCATGTGCCAACCAATAGTTTTAGTTAATTTAGGGACTTGTTTGCGAATACTATAAATAGAAAATATTAGGTCATTTAAAAGAAGTATTGGAAGTTTTCAGTGAAGGAACATAGAGACACACAGTGAGCACGAAATTGTAGTAGGAATATTTAGGGTTTATCTTTGGAGACTACATTTTGTAGAAAAGATTCACTTGTGGATTAAATTCAATTTTAATTCTTGTGATTCTCAATACACATTGGGTTTCCTTGTTCTTCAATCTTCATAGGTAAGTGATTAACCATGTCTTCTCTATTCATTGTTTCTCTATTTGCCCAAGTTATGAGTAGCTAAACCCACAACTTGGGGTTGTGGGAATCATTAGAATCTAACTTAGAAAACCTAGATTATTTGTAATTCTTAGAATGGGTATTTGCATGTATTAATCATTTCTCTTCATTTTGAATGTTTTGCAGTGGTGGCCAATATTACAACTTGCCTAGTGTTCCCTTCCTATTTATGGTGGTAATGAATAGGAATAGAGAGTGATTAATGGGATTCGATGATGTGTTTTCGTCTAATCAACTGAACTTGACAAAAGGGAGATTGACTGGAACTATGGATAATGGTTAAATTCGACCTTCACTTTGACCAAAGGGTTGGAAGAACCTAAATTACCATCCTACATGGCATATTCTAGCTGAGAATTATGATATTAGGGAAAGTGGAGTTAGTGAATCATGGGGAACACAATACCCATGTTGCTTCCTGCTATTGCTTGTCTTCCAATTTTAGTTAGTCGAGCTTAATTTCCTATCGATCATTGCAAACCCCCCTTCTAGAGAATTAAGTTAGTTGATTCTTGAATTGATTATTGGTGAACCAAGTTGCAAAATCATATATTCCCTGTGGTATTCGACCCTAAACTTGGTTAGGTCTATTACTTTGATGTTCACTTTTACTTCAAAAAGCAGTGTATCTTGAGCGTGATCAAAGAAAAAATGGCATCGTCGCCAGTGATTCAATTAGTACAACTTGGGAGAAATTTACAAAGTGTTTGAGAAGCGTCCAAGACCACAAAATTATTGATGATGTCTTGGTAGAGATTTTATATTGTGCCCTCAATGAAAATAGTCAAGCTTGTAATGATACTATAATGGGGGGCATGTTCTTGGATCAACCGTTCACAAGGATCGCCGAGAAAATGGAGCAAGTGGTCAAAACTAACCGTGCATAGGGGTAGAGAGAGATAGCTTCAACAAGGAGCTCATGTACGGTAAATGTTAGTTCAGAGCAAGCTAGGATCACTGAGGAGATCAACAACTTTCTCAACTTCATATGAGTATGGATTTGGTGGTTAAGAAAAATCAAGAAAGAGTACATGCGGTAGTCCACCAATATCCTAGAGTGCCCATGTATGAAGAGAATATTTATGATGAGGATGATTGTTTTGTGAGTGATCAAGCTGTCACAACCCAAACTAGCGCCTAGACCTGACATGGCGAATAGCGAACCCAAAGAAATCCCAAACAAACTTCTTAGCATATTATACACACATTCTTGGTTGTAGAAGCAAGAATAAACAACAAAAGAAAATAATAAACAAGGGAACTTAAAATTAAGGGAGAGATTTTAGTACTTAAATAACAAAGATGAGTCAAAACTCAAGCATGATATATAACTTGTCGAACAACACCTCTAGACATAGAAGTTAGCAGGTGCCAATACAAGAAACTTGGCTCACCCTCCAAATCATAAGTTTCCAACATAAGAAGAGTCAATACACAACATAAATCTAGAGAATTATGTCCTCAAAATTGAGGACTCACCAACCTGCTTGAATAGACATTACTAGCCACGCGGAGGATGATGATGATCAAGTAGAGCTATGGTTCCAACATGGTAATATCATTTAAGGAGAGAGTATGTGTTAGTACGCTTAAATGTACTAAGTATGTAGGATGAAATGGAACAAGAGAAAGGCAGAATGGTTAAAATGCATAATGATAAATAATAGATAGCACAATAACAATATGGTATGTGTGATCAATGCTTAAGTAAATCATGCATTGCAAATCATTCAATTTGTATAGTCATAATACACAAGTGTCGGAGAAGACCTCAACCAATATAGAATAAGACCAAGCGAGCTACAACTTCGAATAGCAATGATTACCTCACCAATTAAGAGGCGGTCTACTTGCTAAGATAAACCATACTTCACCTTACAGGAGCCTGTCCCATTTTGGAGAAGTAACCTTCCATACGGACGCCCATCCCATTTTGGAAAGGATTTCATAAATAATTTTACCTTATGGGAGGTTGTCCCATTTCGGAAAAGATTTCATAAGTAATTTCACCTTATGGGAGTCCGTCCCATTTCATAAAGAACTTCAAGAGAAAGTGCACTAAATGGATTCACTAAGTATTTCATGGTATAACATAGTCCTATGGTAGCACATAGTTCAAGGAAAGAGTGCAGGACTCCATCCATCGGTGCTAAGCCTAATCCTACGGAATAATTAGAATAATCATAACTTTAATAACTTATGAGAAACACAAAATCATGACACGAGTAGCTCTTAAACATACTTGACCTCTAATGGTAAGCACAACTTCAAAACATAAGAATAGATCATCATCAAACATTACCCTTGCATTAATGTCAAAAGGCTCACAAGAGGTATAATCTTTGAAAAAGGGCTTATCTTCATACTTTCATAATCATAGATAATTTCTTGAATTCATAACATACTTGATATCCCATATTCATCATGAAGTCATCTGACATGTAAAACATGTACATATCTTGAGAATTTTTTAACTTGGTATTTTATCAAACACTTGGTGGGGAAATATGAGGACATGTTCAAATCATGCAAAATGTAAGAGTATAGATCATGAAATAGTGAAATCAATGCATCTTAAAATCATGTAAATCAGTGCACCAACATCATGGTAAAACCCCATCATGGGTAACTTGTAAATCATATCAAAACTTCACAATAGTTCATAGATTTCATAGCTTGAATCATGCATAGTCTCAATAGACAAATATCACTTCATAGTATAAGTTGAAAATGGATATTTATATGTAATCAACAATATTTCAAGGAACCCAAACATATTTCATGTTCATATTTCATAATAATAGATCCTGATAATAAATACAATTTGAAATCATTCAATTTTCATAATAAGGAAGGTTGGGCTTCATGGGAGAAAGGAACGCATGAATGAAACCCATATACTTTAGACCTTGAATTTCTTGAAATTGAGTTGAGAAGGACTTGTATCTTGGAATGGGGTCTTGAAATCAACAACTTGTTCTTGAGTTTCCTTGAATTCTTATTGGGGTTTGGTAGAGACTCTTGGGAGAATTTGAGAGTGTATTCTAATTGGGAGGAGTGAATTTGAACTTTAGGAGCAGGGTTTAGGTTTTTAGGAAGTGTTAAGATAGAATAGATATCCCCAAAAGACCATTAGAAATAACTAAATTTACAAATTGCCCTTAATGAAATGGAATTTGTCAAAAACCCATATATGCCCCTGCACAGATGAGTTTTACGAAAACGGGCATAACTTCTTCATCAAAACTCTAAATAAGGTGTAACCGAGTGCATTGGAAAGCTAATTCAAATAGATTTACTTTTGTAGGTCGTGGACCATCCAATTCTTTGTGTGGTAAGAGATATGCCCCTTCAAAGTTGACCCTCTTATTGGTGCTTGTGCAAAACTTAACCAACGAAAATTCTTTTGAACTTGGCTTGATGTAGAGGACCAATGATGGTATTTAATAACATGAATAAGATTGAATTAGATTTGAATGAGTTATTAAAGCTTGAATGAATTTCTTATGATCCGGAAAGAGTTTAGGACACTTGAATTTGGGTGAAATTTTGGCTAAGTGTTAGAGAGGGTTTTGGCGAATGTCTTGAAAGATATGGGATTGCAAATGACTAAGTATAAGTGTTTTTATATAGGGGGAGACATAGCCCAATACCAAAAGGCCTTGGACTGGAACAAGAAAACTGGCCAAAAATTACATCGCGCAAGGGGCACGCTTGGTGTTATTATCCCATTGAATGTTGTTGGTGTTGTTAAAGATAATTTGACTTATGAAGAGGTTCTAGTGAGATCTTGGATAGACAAGTGAAGAGTTTGAGGAACAAGGATGTTGCTTCCGTTAATGTTCTATGGAGGAATCAATAAGTCGAAAGTGCTACATGAGAGGCCAAAGCGGACATGCAAAAGCAATATCCCTATCTTTTCCACTCTACTCAAGCCTAAGGTACTAACTCTGTGTCCCCTATGTGATTTCAAGTATTTTGATTCAGCCCGTATGTCATTTGCATGCGTTCATGTTTTATTGACAAGTTCATGGTGATTTTAACACTTATGTTGAGATTTTTGAAAATGGTGCTTAAGTGTGTTGTTCATTCTTATTGGGGCTGATTTCTTCATGATCACTCTTTCCATATTCGTTTCTTTGAAGTTCGGGGACGAATGTTCCTGGGGGAAGATGCCGAAACGACCCTCACAAGTGCCCAAAAATATGTCTCGAAAGTGCCTGGAATCGTAATTTTCATACATCTCCAAATCTGTGCATGATATGAAAAATACGATTTCATATTCTTGATCAGGAGGCAAAATTGAGTGGAAGATGGGCTAATGCCTATTTTAGAGCAACCGTATCAAAATTCAAAAATCCGTAAATTGCAAATTCCAGTGACGATCCGCGCTCCTGGCGCGATATGGCCAAGGCGTGGTTCAGTGTTATTTTTTGCCTGTTATTTCTTTTCCGCTTCAAGGTCTTTGAGTCTTGGGCCTAAGCCTTCTCATCTGTGAAAATACCTATACTTGGTCATATTTCACCTTCATATCATACAAGACATTCCCAAATACTCTCTCAACACATAGATAATATTTTACTGCGAATTTCAAGTCCTAACCTCACCCGTATCATAAGGATTTCACTCAAGCTTCAAGTCCCCATTTCCAATCTTCATCAAATGATTCTCCAAAGTTAAGGTATGTGAGTTTCATTCATGGGTTCCTTTCACCCATGAAGCCCAACCCTCCTTTTTACCTAAATTGCATAATTTTAAGTTGATTTACTCATAGGTATTACTTGTTATGAATTTGACGACAAACTTTGTTGGGGTTTCATGAAATTGTAACTGTTTAAGCATGTTTTGAGCTACAAATCTAATGTATAATATATGACTTGATGAGGGTTTTCAATGTATCTTTCTTGAGGGTATTACCTAGTATTGGTGGGTGGTTTTACATTGAATTTTCTTGCATGATTTCACTCTTGTTTTGCATGATCTTACACTAGCATTACACCCTTCCCCCCAAGTGTTTGATAAAATGTCCGATTTTGGATTCTTGAATTATGAATGATCCAATGTATGACCTATGTTATGATTGACACTACGATGATGAAAGGAAAGTATATATGTGTTGCTTTTATAAAAATGTATCTATTGGGATAAAAGTTGACCAATAGCCTAGCTCGGGCAGTGGTAGGCCCGTGCTACCATGTTGAGGGGTATATACGTCAATCACGTAGCTCGGGGGGTGGTACGCCCATGCTACCATGTTGAGGGGTATACACCTCAATCGCCTAGATCAGGGAGTTGTAGGCCGGTGCTACTACATTTTTGGGGTATATACCTCAATTGTCTCACCAAGGAGGTAGTAGGCCTTGGTCATCTAATGATGGTCACCTTCATCACATGTAATATGTTCTATATAAGCATATTTTACTTCAAATATTATTCATGTATGTCATATTGTTATGATGCTATCTTTTGCTTATGATTATGCACTTTGCCTATGTTGCCTATCTCTTATTGCATTGCATCCTACATACTTAGTACATTCAAATGTTCTAATGCATACTCTATGCCTACATGATGTTATCATGTAGGAACCGGAGCATCACTTCAGCATCCTCCTCCACGTGGCTAGTACGATTCCTTTCAAAGCTAGTTGGTGAGTCCTCCATTAGGAGGACAATGTTTTGATCTTAATCAATGTATTAAGACTCTTTCTTTCCTTTATTTTATGCTTTTGGCTATGAGGGTAAGCCCGATTGCTTGTCCATTTTAAGATTATATTATGAATTAAACTTTGTCTATTGAGACTATATATGATTCAAACTATGAAATATATGAATTACTGTGAAGTTTTGATATAATTTACAAGTACCTATGTTGGAGTTTTACAATGATGTTGGTGGGATGATTTACAAGAATTTAAGATGCATTGATTTCACTATTTGATGATCTATACTCTTGCATTTTTGCATGATTTGAACATGTAGTGTTCAATGCAATGTCAAGTTCATTACATATTTTACAAGTCAAGCAACTTCATGATGAATATGGCTATCAAGTATGTTATGAATTTATGAAATTATCTACGATTATGCAAGTATGATGTTAAGCCCTATTTCAAGATTTACCTCTTGTGAGCCATTCATATTAAAGCAAGTGTTCATGTATGATAATGATCTATTCTCATGTTTCAAGTTATACTCACCATTAGAGGTCAAAAATACTTAACAGCTACTCATTTAATGATTGCATGGTTATTAGAAGTTATTAAAGTTATGATTATTTCAATTATTCTGTGGGATTAGACTTAGGACCGATGGATTGGATGTCAGCGTGGACTATCTTCAAGGTTTCATACTCTTTTCCTCAAACTATGTGCCAACATAGGATTATGTTATACTCTTGTTATACTAGTGGATCCATTGAGTGCACTTCATCATGAAATCCACCCCGAAATGGGACAGGTTCCCGTAAGGGGGGTTACTTCTCCGAAATAGGACAGACTCCTATAAGGTGAATTATGGTTTGCCTTGGCAAGTAGATCACCTCTTTACCGATAAGGGGTAATCATCGAGATTTTAAGTTGTAGCTCACTTGGTCTTATTCTTTGTCGGTTAAGGTTTCTTCCCACATATGTATCATGTTCTATGCAAGTTGAATGATTCATAAACATGTCTTACTTCAAGCATTGATCATGCACGCCTTATTGAGATCATGCTTATCTATTGCATATTACTATGTATTTTGACTATATTGTCTTATGTCTTGTTGCATTGCGTACTACATACTTAGTACATTCAAACGTACTAACTTATACTTTATGCCTACATGATATCACCATGTAACGACCAGAGCTCCTCTTGATCATCCTTCATGTGGCTAGAAAGATTATTCGAAGATAAGCTCAGTGAGGCCTCAAGGTCAGGAACACTATCTACTTTCTCTTGCTATAAGACTTCTTTATGTTCAATATTTGACATTATGAGGGTGGCCCTAGAAAGTGTCTTGGTCCCATTCCTTTCCAAGTTTAGAGGTGTTGTTGGAATATTATGATGTATTTATGCTTTTATGATATCAAAGACTTTCCTTAGTTCCACTTCCCTTTTTTATACATCTCTTGTTATTGTTCACTTTGCTTCCACATCCAAGGATGTGTGATTGATATGCTAAGAGGCTTGTTTGGGACCCTTCGGGTTCCCATTCGTCGTGTCACATCTAGGCCCTAGGCTTGGGTCCTGAAAAAAATTGGTATAAGAGCACTAAGTCGTTAATGGTCCTCGGAATCCAACATACCACGTCGATTAGAGTCTTATTCATGGATGTTAAGTGTTCCACAACTACGAGTAAGAGGCTATGAGGCATTTTAGAAAATATTTCCCTTCTTCATGATCTATGCCGTGCTATAGAAGTTAAGGTAAGGCTTTTTCCTAACGAATGTTCATTTCTATTCTAGATCATAGTGATTCTGATAGAAAGAAGAGCCCATACACACGAGGAGCAACTAGCTCCTCCCGCTCCTAAAGAAAGAGGGGTAGGCCAAGAAGAATTTTGAGATACCATTGCAATGTTGGCTCATTCTATAACCAACCAAATCAACCAAGGGGATCAAGACCCTCAAGCTCCTACTCCGGCCTTAAGGGTGAGAAATTTTACTAGGATGAATCCACCAAAATTTTATGGGTCCAAGGTGGATAAAGATCCCCAACAATTCATCGATGAGGTATATAAGGTGTTCTCCATTATAGTAGTTAATTCGGAGGAAAAAGCTAAGTTAGCGGCCTACCAACTCAAAGGGGTGGCTCAAATTTGGTTTACTCAATGGAAGATGGTGAAGGAGAATGATAATGCTATCCGTTGGGAAGAGTTCAAAGCTGCATGTCTCAACCAGCTTTTTCCTATTGAGATAAGGGAGGTGAAGATCATTGAATTTATGAATCTTAAACAAGGATCCATGAGTGTGAAAAGTTCAACCAACTCTCCAAGTATGCTCCACAATTGGTTGCTGAGCCTAGGTCAAGGATGAACAAATTTGTGTCGGATGTATCCGACTTGGTTAATGAGAAGTGTCATACCACCATGCTAGTAGGGGAGATGAATTTTCTTGAGCTCATGACATATGCCGGGCAACTAGAGGGGGAGTAGCTTGAAAGAGAAGGGTTGGTGAGTCCAAGAGGCCTCAATTTGAAGGTGGGTTCCAAGGTTCTAAGAGTGGCCAATTTCCTCAAGCCCACAAGTTCTAAGGCCAAGGATTATCCAATGCTTCTAATAAGAGGTTTGCCAAGGATAGAGTGCCTAATAAAAGATTCCATAGTGGTAATGAAGGGGAAACAAAGCCTAGATGCCTAAGGTGTGAAAAGAATCATAGTGGTTCGTGTTTGAGAAATTCAAATGCTTGCTTTGGTTGTGGTGAAGTTATCCACAAGGTTATTGATTGTCCTCATGCTCAATCCAAAAATAGAGATGACCGTCTTCAAGCCAAGATGCTAATGCGGGCCAAAGGGGAAGCGGAGGTTATCAAGGAGGTTCTCCAAAGAAAAATAAATTCTATGCTCTTCAAGAGAGATAATGAGTTGATGATGTGCCCCATGTTTTTACCTGTATATTAAAGGTTGTTGATTTTGATATTTATGCATTGATAGACCTAGGTTCCACTCTTTCTTTTATTACTCTTGTTGCCAAAAAGCTTCATGTTAGTCCTGCATTATTATGCGAACCTTATGAATTGTCTACCCCTGTTGGTTAGTCCATTGTTGCTAAAAGATTCTACAGAAATTATCCCGTATTTATTTTGCATAAAATTTTGCCTTGTGATTTTGTCGAATTAGATATGGTGGATTTTGATGTCATTCTTGGGGTGAATTGGTTGCCTGCCTATTATTCTTCTATTGATTGTAGAACCCATAGGATTAAGTTCCAATTCCCTAATGAGGTCGTCCTTAAAAGTTATGATGTGGTGGTCAAGGGTAAATTCTTTTCTTGTCTTAAAGCCTAAAAGTTGATTTCTAAGGGTTGTCTCTGTCATCTTGTAAGGGCTAGGGATGTTGAGTCCAAAGTCCTTCCTATTGAGTCGATTTCGGTGGTTAATGAGTTTCTTGATGTTTTTCCCGATGAGCTTCCCAGTATTACTCCTGAAAGGGGGATAGATTTTGGTATAGACCTCCTTCCCGATACTCAACCCATTTCTATTTTCCCTTACCATATAGCCCCGGTGGAGTTGAAGGACTTGAAGAAGCAATTAAGGGATTCGTTGGGGAAGGGTTTTATAATGTCTAGTAAGTCACCTTGGGGTGCACCGGTGTTGTTTGTGACGAAAAAAGATGGTTCTCTTCTAATGTGCATTGATTACTGGAAACTTAATAGAGTCAACATAAAGAACAAGTACCCTCTACCAAGAATTGATGACCTTTTTGATCAACTTCAAGGGGCTAGTCCATTTTCTAAGATTGATCTTTGGTCCGGGTATCACCAAGTGAAAGTGAGGAAGTGTGACATTTTCAAGATGACTTTCTGGACTAGGAATGGGCACTTTGAGTTTGTGGTTATGTCCTTTGGGTTGACTAATGCCTGACTATATATATGGAACTCATGAATAGGGTCTTTAAATCGTACCTTGACTTGTTTGTGGTGGTTTTTTTAAAAGATATCTTGATTTATTTCCATACTGAGGAGGAGCATGTGGATCACTTGAGGGTGGTGTTTCAAATCTTGAGGGAGGAGAGGTTGTATGCAAAATATGAGAAATGTGAGAGTTGGTTGAAAACGGTTTCTTTTCTAGGGCATATGGTATCAAGTGATGGCATTAAGGTGGATTCTAAGAAGACAGAGGTGATTAGAAATTGGCTTAGACCTTTGACTCTATCGGACATTAGAACTTTCTTGGGTTTGACAGGTTATTACTAGAGGTTTGTAAATAGTTTTCTTCTATTGCTTCTCCTATAACTAAATTGACACAAAAGAAGGTGAAATTTGTGTGGATCGATGAGTGTGAGGAGAGTTTCCAAAGTTTGAAAGATTAGCTTGTCTCCGCTCATATCTTGGCTTTACCGGAAGGGTTGGAAGGATTTGTTGTATATTGTGATGCCTTAAGAATTGGTTTGGAGTGTGTTTTGATGCAAAATGATAAGGTGATAGCGTATGCCTCTAGACATCTTAAGGTGCATGAGAAGAATTATCCCACCCATGATCTTGAATTGGCGGCCATGGTATTTACTTTGAATATTTGGCATCACTACTTGTATAGGGTTCATGTTGATGTGCTCACCGACCAAAAGAGTCTCAAATATGTGTTCATCAAAAAAGATCTTAACTTGAGACATAGAAGGTGGTTAGAGCTCCTTAAAGATTATGATATAAGTGTGCATTATCATCCTGACAAAGTTAATGTTGTAGCTTATACTCTAAGTAGGATGTCTATGGGTAGTCTAGCTCATGTTGATGATGGTGGTAAGGAGGTGGCTAGAGAGGTTCACTGGTTGGATAGATTGGGGGTTAGGTTGGATGAAGTTGATAATGATGGTGTAGTGGTTGTTGATGGTTCTAAATCTTCTTTGATTGAGGAGGTAAAAGCAAAACAATATCTTGACCCCGCCTTGCTAGAGTTGAAGACCTTGGTGAGAGATGGTAAAGTGGAGGTTTTCTCCTGAGTGGGAGATGGTGCCCTTAGGTACCAAGGTAGATTTTTTGTGCCTAATGTGGATGATTTGACAGAATTGTTCTCTGAAGGAGGCCAATAATTCATCCTATTCGATGTATAGAGACTTGAGGGCAGTGTATTAGTGGGGTGGTACTGAAGAGAGACATAGTCAAGATCATATCCGGATATCACAATTGCCAACAAGTGAAAGCCGAACATCAAAGAACGGGTGGCCTAGTCCAAGACATAGAAACTCCTACTTTGAAGTAGAAAGATCAACATGGATTTTGTGGTTAGGTTGCCTAAGACTAGGAAGCATTTTGACTCTATTTGGGTTGTTGTGGATAGAATAACAAAGTCGGCTCACTTCCTATCGTTCAAAACTACTTATGGTGCCGAAGATTATGCCAAAATGTATATACATGAATTGGTTAGATTGCACGGGGTTCCTTTGTCTATCATTTTGGATCGTGGAGCTCAATTCAGCTATCACTTTTGGATGTCCTTCCAAAGAGGTCTTGGTACAAAGGTTAAGCTTAACATAACCTTTCATCCTCAAACATATGGCCAACCTGAGAGGAATATCTAAACTCTTGAGGATATGCCTAGAGTTGTGTTTTGGAGTTTAAGGGTAGTTGGGATGAACATCTTGCACCCATTGAGTTTTATTACAATAATAGCTATAAATCAATCATTGGTATGACTCCTTTTGAGGCTCTTTATGGTAGGCATTGTAGATCCCCGATTGGGTGTTTTGAAGTAGGGAAACAACTTTGCTAGGTCCGATTCGGTCATGGAAGCCTTGGAGAAGGTAAGGTTGATTAGGGAGAGACTGAAAACAGCTCAAAGTAGATGAAAGTCCTATTCCAATGGAAGGAGAAGAGATCTTGAGTTTAATGTTGGTGATTGGGTCTACTTGAAAGTCTCATCCATGAAGGGGGTGGTCTGGTTTAGTAAGAAGGGGAAATTAAGCCCAAGGTTTGTGGGTCCTCATAAAGTTTTGAAGAGTGTGGGTAAGGTTACATATGAATTGGAGTTGCCTATGGAAATGGACATGGTTCATCTAGTTTTCCATGTATCTATGTTGAGAAAGTGTATGAGGGACCCAAGTGCCATAGTTCCCTTGGATGTTGTGGGTGTTGTAGGAGATAATTTGACTTATGAGGAGGTCCTAGTAGAGATTTTGGATAGAAAAGTAAAGATGTTGAGAAACAAGGATGTAGCTCACGTCAAGGTCCTTTGGAGGAACCAACAAGTCGAAAGTGCCACATAGAAAGCCATGGAGGACATGAGAAAGTGATATCCATATCTCTTCCACTCTACTCAAGCCGAAGGTACTAATTAAGTCCCCCTATATGATTTCAAGTCCTAAGTTTCATCCCTTGTGTCGTTTGGCATGCTTTCATATTTATGTTGACAAGTTTATGGTGATTTTTGACGTTCATGTTGAGATTTTTAAGAATGATATTTAAATGCATTTGTTTCACTCATGTCGGGCTGAAATTTTTATGATTACTTCTCTTATACATGTTTCTTTGACATTAGGGGACGAATGTTCCCAATGGGGAGATACTGAAACGCCCCAAAAATGTGCTTCGGAAATGCCCATAATCGTAATTTCCATATATCTCAAAATCCACGCGTGATATTAAAAATCTGACTTCATATTCTTGATCAGGGGTTATAACCCAGATTTTAGAAGACCAGCACTGAAAAATGATTTTCACAAAATTTTTTGAAACAGAGAGGGTACGTGATGGCTCCACGATGCGAACTAGTCGCAGAGAAATATTAGTACTTTCTTAATTTCTCTTTTGGCCTAAGGGCATTGGGGTCATGGCCCCATGCCCACTTATGCATGAAAACACCTATACTTAGCCATTTTTCAACTCATATCACTCAAAAACCTCTAAAACCTCTCAATCATTTTATCAAAATTATCATCCAAATTCAAGTGTCTCAAGCTTAATCCTGAATCTCAAGAACTCCATTCAAGCCTCAAGTCTCCTTCAAGTTTACATTAAGAAAACCCAAGTTTAAGTTATGTGGGTTTCATCTGTTGGATCCTTTCACCCATGGAGCCCAACCTTCCTATTTTATAAATATTGCATGATTTCAAGTTATATTAATTACGAGTATCTATTATTATGAAATATGAGCATGAAATGTGTTGGAATTTTGTCAAATATTGTTGATTATGAATGAATATATATTTTAAGCTTATACTATGAATTAATCTTTGTCTATTGAGACTATACATGATTCAAACTATGAAATCTATGAACTATTGTGAAGTTTTGATATGATTTACAAGTACTCATGATGGGGTTTTACCATGATGTTGGTGGGATGATTTACATGACTTTAAGATACATTAATTTCACTATTTCATGATCTATACTCTTGCATTTTTGCATGATTTGAACATGTACTCATACATGCCCTCCAAGTGTTCGATGAAATGTCAAGTCAAGTTCTTTACATGTTTTACTAGTCAAGTGACTTCATGATGAATATGGGTTGTCAAGTATGTTATGAATTTATGAAATTGTCTATAATTTTATAAGTATGAAGTTAAGCCCTATTTTTAAGATTTATGAAACGACCACAAAAATTCCCAAAAATGTGCCTCAGAAGTGTCCGGAATTGTAATTTCTATATATCTCAAAAATCCATGCGTGATATTGATTATCTGACTTTATATTTTTTATCAGGGGGAAAAATTGAGTGAAAAATGGGTCCAACCCAATTTCAGAACAACCATATCAAAATTTGAAAGTACAAAGTAAGCGAATTACTGTGAGCAGGCGGCCCAAGGAGCGATGCGCCAGGGGTGAGGAGGGGTTATTGTTTTGCCCAATTTTTTTGTTTGGTCCAAGGCTTTTAGGTCTTAGTTCTAAGTCTCTCCATGTGTGAAAATACCTATACTTAGCCATATTTTACTTTCGTATCATACAAGACTTCCCCATTACTCTCTCAAAACACTTAGACTAATATTTCACCTTAAATTTCAAGTCTCAAAACTCATTCAAATCTTAAGAATTTCAATCAAGCTTCAAGCCTCCAATTTCGATTATCATCAAGAATTCTCCAAAGTCAAGGTATGTGGGTTTCTACCATTGGGTCCTTCACCCATAGTGCCCAAGCTTCCTTTACCTAAATCTCATATTTCTAAGTCGATTTACTTATGGGTTTTACTAACTATGAATTTGACTATGAATTATGTTGGAGTTCTATAAAAATGTGACTGTTTAAGCATGTTTTGAGGTATAAATCTATGATGTATTGCGGAATTTGATGAAGGGTCTTGATGTATCTTGGATAAAGTTGTTACCAAGTATTGGTGGGTGTTTTATATTGGATTTTTTTGCATGATTTCACTTTTGAATTATATGGTTTTACACTAGCATTATATACCAGGCAAAGTATTTGATAAAAATGTACCGTTATGGGTTCTTGAGTTGATGAAGGTCTAAAGCATGGCTTATTATTTGGATGACTTTATGATGATGAAAGGAATGTATATATGCCATTTTTCTCTATAGTGTTGTGAGTTGACCAAGCCTCACTCGGGGGGTTGTAGGCTTAGGTAACCACATTGAGGGGTTTGTACCTAGATTACCTCCCTCGGGAGGTAGTAGGCTTGGGTAACCACATTGAGGGGTTTGTACCCCGATTGCCTTGCTCGGGAGGTAATAGGCCCATGCTACCGGATTGGCGGGTATGTACCCCAATAACCACGTTGAGGGTTTTTTTACCTCAATCGCCTCTCCAAGGGGGTTTGTACCTCAATCCTCTACCTTGACATGTTTGTGGTAATCTCTAGTGATGAAGTATTGATTTATTTAGAGCATGTGGCTCATTTGAGAGTAGTGCTACAAAGATTAAGGGAAGAGAAGTTGTATTCTAAATATGAAAAATGTAAATTTTGGTTGAAAGATGTTGCCTTTCTAGGTCATGTTTAAACGACCCCAAAAAGTTCTCGAAAATGTGCCTCAAAAGTTCCCAGAATTGTAATTTCCTTATATCTCAAAATCCATGTGTTATTTAAAAAGTCTGACTTCATATTCTTGTTCAGGGGGTCAAATTGAGCGGGAAACAGGTCTAACCTCAATTTTAGAGCGAACGAATCACAATTTCAATTTTCAAAGTATCTATTTCCAGTGAGGTAGATGCGTTGCTGGCATGATGCGCCAGTGCCTTATTTTTGTGCCAATTTTCACGTTCGGTCCAAGACTTTTGGGTCTTGGGCCTAAGCCTTCATGCATGAAAATACCTATACTTAGCATTATTTCACCCTCATATCATCCAAGACATTCCCAAAATACTCACTTAAACACCTAGCCAATATTTCATCTCCTAAATTTAAGTCTCAAAAAAATCCATCCAGAATTCAAGGTTCTCACTCAAACTTCAAGTCTCCATCTCCAATCTTCATCAAGCTATTCTCCAAAGCTAAGGTATGTGAGTTTATTTCATGGGTTCCTTTCACCCATGATACCCAAGATCTCTTTTGCCTAAAATTTTATGATTTAAAGTTGATTTATTCATGGGTCTTATCTATTATGAATTTCACTGCACACTATGTTAAGGTTTCATGAAATTATAGTTGTTTTAGCATGTGTTAAGCTATAAATCTAAGATCTATTGTGAGATTTGATGAAGGGTGTTGATGTATATTGTTTGAGGATGTTACCAAATGTCTTTTGAAGGTTTTATATTGAATTTTCTAGCATGATTTCACTCTTGAATTGGATGATTTTACACAAGCACTACACACCCTCTAAGTGTTTAATAAAATATCTGGGTTATGATTTCTTGAGAAATTGAAGATCTAATGCATATCTTATGAGTTGAATGACTTTATGATGATAATATGAATGTTTATATGAGTTGTTTTTATGAAGAAGTACCTATGGTGTTGAAAGTAGATTGTTGGGTTCCCATGTTGTTGTGGTCTTGAGAAAATGGATAAGGTCGACCTTTGTTTCTTGAAATGTAGTGGTTTGATGAGATAGTTCTGTGATTCCTACCAAAAAGGCCATGTCGTAATCTAGAATGACTAACGGTTTCTACCGAAAACATTATATCATAAAGTATGGACATCCCACCAAAAGGCCATACCATAAGGAAGAATAACTAATAATTCTTACCAAAAAGATCATATTGTAAAGTATGTACACCCTACCAAAAAGTCCATGTCGTAAGGTAGAAAGACAAATGATTTCCACTGAAAAGATTATATCGTAAGGTGTGGACATTCTATCGAAGAGGACATGCCGTAAGGTAGAATGAATCATGACTCCTACCTAAAAGATTATATCGTAAAGTACAAGATGTCTTATACTATCTATCAAAAAGACTATTTCGTACGGTAGGGGTATTGGTAACACTCCCCAAAAATGTTATACCGTAAGCGAGTGGGGGCCATTTGGCCCATTTCATGAAGGTTAGTAAGAAGGGTTTGAGTATGTATTCTATATTGAGTTTACATTCATTGATCATGATTTACAAGTATGTTTTACCTTAAGCATTGATCATGCATATCATATTGATATTACACCCTTTGCTTACAATGATGCATTTTGATTATGTTGCCTATCCCTTGCAAGCATTGCATCATACATACTTAGTACATTCAAACGTACTAACGCATACTTTATGCCTACATGATGTTACCATGTAGGAACTGGAGCTCCACTTGATTATCCTCCTCCACATGGATAGTACAATCTTTCTCTCAAGCTAGTTGGTGAGTCCTCCATTCCGGGGAAAATGTGCATGCTCTTATGTTATCTATTATGACTCTCTTTCTTTATTGTATATTTTGACTAGGAGGGTGAGTCTGGTTCCTTGTCTTGGCCCCCATTAAGTTCTATATTTAGAGGTGTTGTTGGATAAGGTATGTATTTATGATATGAGCTTTGACTCTCTTGACTCTATGATGTTTTATGCTATGAAAGATGTCCCTTAGCCCTGTTTATTCCTATTTACAATCTTATATTGATATTTTATTGTTGTCATGACTAAGAATGTATAATGATATGTTAAGAAGCTTGCTTGGGGTCCCTTTGGGTTCCCCATGCATCATGTCACGTCTAGTGACAAACTTGGTAGTAGAGAACTAGGTTGTTAGATTCTTGGAGTCCAACACACCACTTCGATTAGAGTCTTGTTCATAGTTGTGTTGTGCATGACAACTATGAGCTAGAGCCTATGAGGTGTTTAGGAACTATTTTCCTTCTTCTTACTCTATGTCATGGTATAAAAGTTGAGGTAAGGTTTTCTCCCTTAACTGTTGTCCTTTTCTATGCTTGATCATGCCTAACATGAAAGGGAGACGATTCGAGATGCTCCCACCTTGGTTGCACAAGTTGTGGCTAACCAAGCCAACCAAGGGGCCCAAGCCCCTCATGTTCCTACACCAGCATCTCGGGTGAGAGATTTCACGAGGATTAATCCCCTGAAATTCCATGGGTAAAAGGTGAGTGAGGATCCATAAGAGTTTATTGATGAAATTTATAAGCTATTGTCCATCATAGGTATTAGATCAGAAGACAAGGCAGAGTTCGCTGCTTACCAACTTAAAGGGGTAGCACAAATATGGTTTACTCAATGGAAAGAGGGGAAGGGAAACAATAATGTGGTTCTATGGGAGGAGTTCAAGGTGACTTTTCTTAATCGATTCTTCCCTCTTGAGCTTAGGGAGGCCATGATGGTGGAGTTTATGAATTATAAGTAAGGGTCAATGAGTGTGAGGGAGTATGCCCTCAAGTTCAACCAACTTTAAAAGTATACTCCACACTTGGTAGCCGACTCATGGTCTAAGATGAATAAATTTGTGATGGGTGTTTCTGATTTGGTAAGTGAAGAATGCCGGTCTGTCCTATTGATTAGTGTCATGGAATTGTCCCGTTTGATAACTTATGCCAAACAAATAGGGGAGGAGAAGTTGAGGAAACGGAGGGGTAATGAGGACAAGAGGGCTCGACTTAATGGTGGCTCCCAAGGTCTAGAGTTCGACAATGCTCCAAGCAAGATGGTCGCTAAGAATGGGGTGTCAAACCTAAGGCCCCAAGGAAATAATGTGGTGAATTGTCCTAAATGCCCAAAATGCGAGAGGAAACATGGTGGTACATGTTAGAGGAGCACGGGTGCATGCTTTGGGTGTAGGGAAATGGGCCATAAAATTTTGGATTGTCCATATGCTCAAAACAAGGGTAAACATGGTTATGTTGATCAAAGGGATACTCCAAGATGCAATCATTTCTATGCTCTTCAAAGGAGGTAAGAGGAAGATGAGGCACCCAATGTTGCTACCGGTATGTTAAGGTTTCCTTGACTTAGATGTGTGTGCATTGGCGGGTTCGGGTGCCACTATTCCCTTCATTATTCTTTTGTTGCTTGTGGCCTTCTTGTGTGTGTCCTGAGTTACTATGTCAATCTCTTGGTGTTTACTACTTTGTTGAGTCTGTTGTTGCTAGAAGGTTCATAAGTATTGTTCCGTGGTCATTTTATGTCTAGGTCTTGCCTTATGATTTTGTTAGATTGGATATGGTGAGTTTGAGATCATACTTAGAGTGGATTATTTGCATGCATGTTGTGTCTCCTTTCATTGTAGTGCCCACAGAATTAGATTCCAACTCCCTAGTGGACCCATCCTTGAGTGGGAAGTGTTCAAGAGGTAGCAAAAGAGGTAGGCCCAATTCTTGTCTTAAGGTACAATTTATCTCTAAGGATTGCATGTATCGTCTTGTGAAAATTAGGAGTGCTGAACCTAAGTTATCTTGTCTATGAAGTTGTTGTTGTTGGTAGATAAGACCTTGAATATCCATTCCGATATGTTGAATTTTTGGCTAGTGTCTTCTAGTTCGTTAGTACACTGGCTATGTCTGTAGGTCTCATGAATAGGGTCTCTAACCTCTACCTTGTTATATTTGTGGTGGTCATTGGTGTTGATATGTTGGTTTGTGTCCGGAAGTGAGGAAGAGCTTGTGAATCATTTGAGGGTAATGTTGTGAATTTTGATGTATGTGAGGTTGCTTGTGAGTCATGGGAAGTGGGAGTCTTTGGAGTAACAAGAGGGTGGTTGAAGAAGTTCAAGGATTGACTAGATTAGTAATGAGATTGGGTGAAGTTGAGAGTGGTTATGTAGTGGTTTTGATGGTTTCAACTTTCTTTGATTGGAAGGGGTCTAGTTGGAGCAAGGCCTTGATAACGCCTTAATAGAGTTTGAGGTTTGAGTGAAAGAGGGTAGAGTGGAGGTTGTCTCCTAAGGGGGAGATGGTGGTTATGGTACCAAGTGGACTATGTGTGTTTGAGGTTGGCAATTGAGTTCATGGTTGTGGGTTCTTATAGAGTATTGAAGAAGCTTGGAAAGGTTGCATGCTAATGGGAATTTGTCTATGGGTTTGGGTATAGTTTGTCCGGTTTTTCATACTTCTAGGTTGAAGGGGATGTGTTGGTGACTCTAATTTTATAAAACTCTTTGAGGTTGTGGGTGTTGTAGAGGATAAGTTGTCTTAGGAGAAGGTATCAGTGGGAATATTGGATGGATGGATGGATGGAAAAGTTGATTAATGAGGGTTTGGTGTTCATCAAGGCCTTTTGAAGGATTCGTCAAGTTGAAAGTGTTTCTCGGGGAGCCGAAGCGGGCATGGAGAAGCGATATTCATACCTTCTTCATTCTATTCAAGCTTATGATAATATGTCAAATCCCGTTTTGTGATTTCAAGTCTTATGCTTTATCCCCTATGCCACTTGCATGCATTCATGTTCATGTTGGCAAGTTCATGACGATTTTTGACACTTATGTTGAAATTATGAAGATGGTATTTTAAATGTATTATTGCATTCTTGTTAGGGATGATTTTTCATGGTTACTCTTCTTATGTGTGTTTCTTTGACATTCGGAGAAAAATGTTCCCAAGGGGAAGATGTTGAAATGACCCCAAAAAGTGCCCTAAAATGTGCCTTGAAAATGGCCAGAATCGTAATTTTCATATATCTAGAAATTCGTATATTATTTCAAAAATCTAGCTTCATATTCTTGTTCAGGGGGTCAAATTGAGTGGAAAAAAGATCTAACCCTGATTTTAGAGTGAACAAATCACAATTTTAATTTTTAAAGTGTCGATTTCCAATGAGGTAGGCGCGTTGCTGACGCGACGCGCCAGTGCCTTATTTTGGTGCTAGTTTTCAAGTTTGGTCTAAGACTTCTGGGTCTTGGGCCTAAGCCTTCCCATGCATTAAAATACCTATACTTAGCATTATTTCACCATCATATCATCCAAGACATTCCCAAATACTCACTCAAACAGTTAGCCAATATTTCATCTCCTAAATTCAAGCCTAAAAAAAACTCATCCGGAGTTCAAGATTCTCACTCAAAATTCAAGTCTCCATCTCCAATCTTTATCAAGCTATTCTCCAGAGCTAAGGTATGTAGGTTTCTTTCATAGGTTCCTTTCACCCATGATACCCAAGATATCTTTTACCTAAAATTGCATGATTTAAAGTTGATTTATTTATGGGTCTCATCTATTATGAATTGCATTGTATACTATGTTGGGGTTTCATGATATTATGGTTGTTTTAGCATGTTTTGAGCTATGAATCTAAGATTTATTGTGAGATTTGATGAAGGGTGTTGATGTATATTGTTTGAGAGTATTAACAAGTATCTATTGATGGTTTTACATTAAATTTTCTAGCATGATTTCACTCTTAAATTGCATGGTTTTACACTAGCACTACACATCCGCTAAGTATTTGATAAAATGTCTGAGTTATGATTTCTTGAGGAATTGAAGGTCTAATGCATGTCTTATGAGTTGAATGACTTTATGATGATGGTTGAAATGTTTATATGAGTTGTTTTCATGAAGAAGTACCTATGGTGTTGCAAGTAGATTGTTGGGTTCCTATGTTGTTGTGCTCTTGAGGAAAAGGAGAAGTTCTTACCTTGTTGCTTGAAATGTAATGGTTTGATGAGCTAGTTCTACAATTCCTATAGAAAGTACCATGCCATAAGATAAATGAGTAATGGTTCCTACTGAACAGATTATATCGTAAGGTTTTGACATGCCACCGAAAAATCCATGCCACAAGGAAGAATAACTAATGGTTCTTACCGAAAATCGTAAGGTATAGACACCCTACCGAAAAGGTCATGCCGTAAGGTAGAAAGACCAATGGTTTCCACTGAAAAGATTATATCGTAAGTTGTGGACATTCTATCGAAGAGGCCATGTGTAAAGAAGAATGAATAATGGCTCCTACCCAAAAGATTATATCATAAAGTATGAGATGTCTTATTCTACCTATCAAAAAGACTATGTCATACAGTAGGGGTATTGGTAACACTCTCCAAAAAGTTTATATCGTAAGGCGAGTGGGGGTCATTTGGCCCATTTCATGAAGGTTGGTAAGAAGGGTTTGAGTATGTACTCCATATTGAGTTTACATCCTTGATAATGATGTACAAGCATGTTTTACCTTAAGCATTGATAATGCATGTCATATTGATGTTACACCTATCCTTTGCTTACAATGATGCATTTCGATTATGTTGCCTATCCCTTGCTACCATTGCATCCTACATACTTAGTACATTCAAACGTACTAATACATACTCTATACCTATATGATGTTACCATGTAGGAACCAGAGCCCCACTTGATCGTCCTCCTCTATGTGGCTAGTACGATCTTTCTCTCAAGCTAATTGGTGAGTCCTCCAATCCGGGGACAATGTTCATGTTCCTATATTATGTATTACGACTCTAGTTCTTTATTGTATATTTTGACTATGAGGGTGAGCCTAGTTGCTTGTCTTGGACCCCGCTAAGTTCTATGTTTAGAGGTGTCGTTGGACAAGATATGCAATGATGCTATGAGCTTTGACTCTCTTGACTCAATGATGTTTTATGCTATGAAAGATGTCCTTTAGCCCCTGTTATCCCTATTTACAATCTTTTATTGATATTTTATTTCTTTCACGACCAAGGATAAGTAATGATATGTTAAGAGGCTTGCTTGGGGTCCCTTTGGGTTTCCCATGCGCCTTGTCACGTCTAGTCCCAAAGCTTGTGTCATGACACATGTGTGTCGGGGGATGGTATTAAGGTGGACCCTAAAAAAGACTGATATGATTACACATTGTCCTAGACCATTGACCCCATTGGACATTAGAAGCTTCTTGGGCTTAGTGGGTTAATACCAGAGGTTTATGAATGGGTTCTCTTCTATTGCCTCTTCTATGAATACGTTGACTTGAAGAGGGGTAAGTTTGTGTGGACTGATGATTGTGACAAGTATTTCCAAACCTTGAAGGACAAGCTTGTCTCCGCTCCTATCTTGTCTCTACCGGAAGAGTTGGAAGGGTTTGTTGTGTATTCTGATGCTTCTCAGATTGATTTGAGTTGTGTTTTGAAGAGAAATGGCAAGGCGATAGCCTATGCTTTTAGACGATTCGAGATGTTTGAGAAAGATTATCCTATCGATGGCCTTGAGTTGGCCGTCGTGGTTTTTCCTTTGAAAATGCGACATCATTATTTGTATGGGGTACATATTGACATGTTTACTGATCACAAGAGTCTCCAATATGTGTCCACGTAAAGGATCTTAGATTCAGACAAAGTAGGTGGTTAGAACTTCTTAAGAATTATGATATGAGTGTGCATTATTATCCCAATAAGACTATTGTTGTGTTCGGTGCTCTGAGTAGGGTGTCCATGGATAGCCTAGTTCATAGTGATAGTGGTAGCAAAGGGGTGGCTAGGGAGATCCACCCGTTGGCTAGATTGAGGTTTAGGTTGGAAGAGGTTGAATATAGTGGTATTGTGGTTGTTGGTAGTTCAAAAATCTTCCTTGGTTGATGAGGTAGAAGCAAAGTAAGGTTTTGATCCCTCCTTGTTAGAGTTGAAGGCTTTGGTGAGCATTGGCAAGGTGGAGGTTTTCTCCCTAAGGAGAGATGGTGTCCTTAGGTACCAAGGTAGGTTGTGGGTGCCTAGTGTTGATGACTTGAGAAAGAGGGTTCTTGATGAGACCAATAATAGCTATCATTCTAGCATTGGTACAGCTTCTTTTAGGGCCCTCTATGGTAGGCGTTGTAGATCTTCGGTTGGGTGGTCTGAAGTGGGAGAAATGACTTTGTTAGGTCCGGATCTGGTTATGGAGGCTATGGAGAAGGTGAGGTTGGTTAGGGAAAGGTTGAAAACTTCCCAAAGTTATCAAAAGTCCTATGCCAATGTGAAATGAATGGATCTTAAATTTAAGGTTGTTGATTGGGTCTATTTAAAGGTCTCACCCATGGAGGGTGTGGATCGTTTTGGTAAGGAGGGAATTCAATTTATGGTTTTTGGGTCCTTATAGAGTATTGAGGATGATCGGTAAGGTTGCATACAAATTAGAGTTGCCTCTGGATATGGATATGATTCGTCCAATTCTTCATGCATCTTGGTTGAGGAGATGTGCTGGTGACTCGAGTACTATAGAACTCTTTGAGGTTGAGGGTGTCGTGGAGGATAAGTTGGCGTAGGAGAAGGTCCTCATGGAGGTATTGGATGGAAGGGTGGAGAAGTTGATTGATAAGGATGTAGTGTTCGTTAAGGCCCATTGGAAGAATTGTCTAGTCGGAAGTGTCTCTCGAGGAGCCCAAGTGGGCTTGGAGAAGCAATATCTATACCTCTTTCATTCTATTCAAGCTTGTGCTAACATGTCAAGTCATTTTCCCTTATGATCCAAATCTTATGTTTCAGCCCTATGTCATTTGCATGCATTCGTGTTCATGTTGACAAGTTCATAATAAATTTGATACTTACATTAAGATTCTGAAAATGGTGTTTGAAATGTGTTGTTGCATTCTTGTGGGGCTAATATTTTCATGATTACTCTTCCTATGTGTGTTTCTTTGACTTTCGGGGACGAATGTTCTCAAGGTGGAGATATTGAAACGACCCCAAAAAGTTCCCAAAAATGTGCCTTGAAAATACATGGAATCATAATTTTCATATATGTCAAAATTCGTGCGTGATATCGAAAATTCAACTTCATATTCTTGATGAGGGGGCAAAATTGAGTGGGAGACGGGTCTAACCCCGATTTTATAGTAATCTATCAAAATTCAAAAATCCAAAGTAAGCAAATTCCAGTGAGCAGGCGTGCTCTAGGCGCAACGCGCCAGGGGCATGGAGGGGTTATATTTTTGCAAAATTTTATTAGTTCGGTCAAAGGCTTTTCGATCTTGGGCCTAAGTTGCCCTATGCGTGAAAATAGTTGTACTTAGTCATATTTCTCTTTCATATCATACAAGATATTCCTCAATACTCTCTCAAACACTTCTAATATTTCAATCCAAATTTCAAGTCCCAAAACTCATCTGGATCTTACAGATTTCACTCAAGCTTCAAGCCTCCATTTTCAATCATCATAAAAAATTCTCCAAAGTCAAGGTATGTGAGTTTTAACCTTTGAGTCCTTTCATCCATGGTGCCCAAGCTTTCTTTACCTAAATCTCATGTTTCGAAGTTGATTTACTTATAGGTTTTACTTACTATGAATTTGACTATAAAGTACGTTGAGGTTTAGTAAAACTATGACTGTTTAAATATATTTTGAGCAATGAATCTATGATCCATTGTGGGATTTGATGAAGGGTCTTGATGTATCTTGCATGATGGTGTTACCAAGTATTGGTGGATGGTTTTACATTAGATTTTCTTACACAATTTCACTCTTGAATTGTATGCCTTTACATTAGCATTACACACCCGCTAAGTGTTTGATAAAATATCCGGTAATAGATTCTTGAGTTGATGAAGGTCTAAAATTTGTCTTATGATTTGGATGACTTTATGATGATGAAAGGAATGTATATATATGTCATTTTCCTCTATAGTGTTGTGAGTTGACCAAGCCTCGCTTGGGGATTGTAGGCTCGGATAACCCATTGAGGGGTTTGTACCTCGATTGCCTCGCTCGGGAGGTAGTAGGCCCAGGTAACCACATTGAGGGGTTTGTACCTCGATTGCATCGCTAGGGAGGTAGTAGGCCCGTGCTGCTGGATTGGGGGGTATGTACCTCAATAACCATATTGAGGAGTGTGTACCTCGATTGTCGCGCTCGGAAGGTAGTACGCCTATGCTACCATGATTGGAGGGTATGTACCCAGTAACCACGTTGAGGGGTTTGTAACTCAATTGCCTCTTTGAGGGGGTGGTAGGTGTGGTGCCCCATTTTTTCTCGCAAAAAGATAGGAACCTAGACGACGTCGTAGTAAACAACTCTTTTGGGATTTGAACTGATTTAAAAGTCACTACGTAACATTTGGGTGCATTAGGAAACCATTCTACAACTAAGTCTAAGCCTAAGGCTAAGGTCAAGTCAATCAAAGAATGGGTAAGGGTTCAAGTTACCTCGAAGGGAAGGTGTTAGACACCCTTCGAGGCCCACAAATCTGAGTCCCGGCCATATCTCGCATTTTATGTGGGGTTAACAAATAGAGGTCTCTTATTTTAAAAGATATCCTAAATAATTCTAAGTGGTGAAACATAGTGAAGTTAAACAAATAATATCAAGAATATTAAACAATAAAATAACTACCCCAAATAATTTAAAAATAAACAAGCGAGAGAAAAATTAATCTAAGCGCTTTAATTTTCACTCGGATCAGTTTACTCAGCTTTTATTTCGGAAGGCAAAAAGTGTCATTTAGCTCGCACGGCTTAATTAAGCCTAAGGACAAAAAAACCAAGGTTTTACCTATTAAAGCCCGAATATAAGTCATCATCTTCGAGGGTCCTATATACCCCTACTCCCCTTCCTAAGTTGATTTATTATTAATCTTAAAGGCACAGTAAAAAAAATGTAAAATTCTAATCATTTTCCTAAAGTGTCTAGCGTCCCTCCTAATGTTCAAGAGGCATTAGACTTCTATTTTTTGAAAGTTCTAGACTAAAAAGGAATCTAGGGCTACCTAAGGACATCACTTAGCACATAAAGTTTCAAGTAGCCTCCAGAAAAATTATTACTAGCATACTTGAAAACACAAATAATGGTGCAACGTGTCATGTTAAGTGTGTGCCACAAATTAATATTTAAAACATTATTAATTGAAGAACATAACATTTTAACTTAATAATTAATACCTTAAAACAAGTTTAGCTGATTAAACGAACTTTATGAAAATCATTAAAAGAAACTATTAAAGACAATTGTGAATGTAACATGTTTATATTTATCCCTGTAGGCATGATTTCTAATATGTAAGAAAAATATTTAACCCTAAACACGATTTCTAAAAATTATAAAAAAAGTTAAATCCTAAGAAGCATATTTCTAAGGAAATATACTTCGAAACCAAATCCTATAGGCATGTTTTCTATTGCAAAAATAGAATTTGACATATTTTTAAATAAAATCCTAAAGCATATTTTCTAATGCAACATGATAATTAAATATATTTTTAAAATAAAATCATAGGAGCATGATTTCTATTGCAAAAATAATATTTAAGCATGTTTTAAAACAAAATCTTATAGGCACATTTTCTATCTAAACAAAATCCTAAAACATCTTTGCTATTGCAAAATAATAATTACATATATTTTAAAATGAAATCCTATAGGCATGGTTTCTATTGCATATCAAAATTTAAATAAAAATAGTATTTTTAAATAAATTCCTCAATCAAAGACTTACCACAATAAATCAGTAAAAGAAACAAGCAAAACTCTAAAGAATTATGGCAAGAAAATCAATCAATGGTAAGGTTTACCAAAATAGGAACTTGCAAGAATCCTAAATTATCAGAATTGTACATTCATCAATTATACAAGAAGAAAAATCATTCATGGAATATTACATCTCAAGAAAACATAAAATCCGAAATCAAGTAGTTAACTAGATACCAAATATTCTATTTTCAATAATTCATATGCTAAATCAAAGGAATAAATATAAAGAGATCCGCAGATGATCATTTGGATCAAGGTTAATTGAATATTGGAATACCAGCAACTCTAATAATGTAAAAAAGAAAAAGAAAATTTATCAGTGATGAACAAATTAATTCTTAGACTAATTTAAACAAGGATAGAAAATGAACACATCAAACAATTGGAGGCACAACATCAAAGGATCAGTAAGCTAGATAGAAAATACCACAGAATCCATAACACCTTCATTTTCATGAGGGCAATATCATGGACGAAATAAATATTAGTTAGATCTTAAACAAACCGGACTGATCTAGCGATCCATTTTTCAAAATGCCTTGACTTTATAGCTTCTTGGTCGTCGCCTGAGTTGGTGGAATTTCCGTGGTTGCATGGTGGTTTTAAGCGAAAAAGGGGGCTGCGAAGAGGAGTTTTCCAGCATGAGCTATTGGTTGCTGGATGACGGAAGGAGTAAAAAGGGTTTGTTTGGCTGTTGTTTGACGGAGGAAGAGGGAGGAGAAAAGGGTTCGTTTGATGGCTTGCGATGGAGAAGAAGGTGGCAGGGGTTTGGGTATTGGTCTGCGTAGCAGCGGCGCCAAAAAGGGGTGCTGCCAGTGGGCACCAGCGTGGATTTGAACAAAGAAAGAGAAGTGGAGGGTGGTGTCTGACATGGTTGAAGAGAGAGGAGGAAAATGGAGAAACGTCTTAAGGATTTTACATATTAGGGTATTTAAATGGAAAGAATGGGAGAGTTTAATTTGGACCGCCCGATCAAGAATAATCAATGGATGAGATTAAATCTTAATAAAGATGGGTTAAAAATTTAAAATTGAGCCATAAAATTGATCCCATTTAAGCTAGAATTGAAAGAATTTTAAAAGAATCAGCTTGAATTAAAATAAATTTCAACGAAATTGACTATAATTAAAATGAATTTGGTAGAAAAGGCTACGAATTGAATGAATTGAGATGAAATCGAATAGGTTGCCATCTAATTAATTAAGATGTGCACAATATTTAGAAAATAATCTTTATGTAAAGAAAATATGTAATATATAATAACAGTATGAAATACAAAGAAAATTATTTTTTAATTCAAAATTATATAATAAATTGGTAAACATTATATTTAAACATGACCCTAAAAATAATACTAAGTAAAAATAATGAAAGTAAATAATATGAACAACAAAATAATAATTTTTTTAAAAAAATATATAACAACAAATTTTCAAAGTTTAAAAAACAAATACATTAAAATACATAATCGTTGGACAAAATTGAAAGTAAATTCATTTATTTTAAATAGTTTCAAAAATACATATCTAATCAAATGGTAATCCAAAAAAGGTTATAGGTCGGTCAAAATTGGGTGTCAACAGTAGGTCTTGGATATTCTATATTGATGGTCATTTCTTACACACGCATTATATTTTATATAAGCATGATTTACTCTAAGCATCATGCAAGCATGCCATATTGCTATATGCTTATTCATTGCCTATGTTTATGCATTTCGATTATGTTGCTTATCTCTTGTTGCATTACATTCTACATACTTAGTACATTCAAATGTACTAATGCATACTCTATGCCTACATGATGTTATCATGTAGGAACTGAAGCTCCCATTGATTCTCCTTCACGTGGCTAAACAGATTGTTCAAGTTAGCTATAGTGAGTCCTCATGTCCGGGGAGAATATCTATCTTCATTTATGATTATTGTTGGACTACATCTTGTGTATGATGGTGAGCCCGGTTGCTTGTCTTGGCCCCCCACTAAGTTCTATGTCTAGAGGTATTATTGGACAAATTATGTATTATGCTTGAATTTTGACTCATCTATATTATATAAGTATTAAACTCTCCTCCTTAGTCCCTATGTCCCCTCAACTATGTTTTCTCTTATGGATTATCTTGCTTTGGCGACCAAGGACGTGCGTATGATATGCTAAGAGACTTGTTTGGGGTCCCTTCGGGTTCTCCATTCACCGTGTCACATCTAGGCCCTAGTTTGGGTCATGACAACTTACCTCTTGTGAGCCATTCATGTTAAAGCAAGGGTTCATGTATGATTATGATCTATTCTCATGTTTCAAGTTAGGCTCACCATTAGAGGTCAAGTATGCTTAACAACTACTCATGTCATGATTCCATATTTATTACAAGTTATTAAAGTTATGATTATTCCAAGTATTCTGTGGGATTAGACTTAGCACTAATGGATTGGATGTCGGGGACTATCTTCAAAGGTCCATACTCCTTTTCTCAAACTATGTGCCAACATAGGATTATGTTATACCCTTGTTATACTAGTGGATCCATTTAGTGCACTTTATCACGAAATCCACCTCCAAATGGGACAGGTTTTTATAAAGGGGGTTACTTCTCTGAAATAGGACAGACTCTCATAAGGTAAAATATGGTTTATCTTGGCAAGTTGACCACCTCTTTACTGATGAGGGATAGTCATCGGGATTCCAAGTTGTAACTCACTTGGTCTTATTCTTTGTTGGTTAAGGTCTCTTCCCACATAGGTTTCATATTCTATGCAAGTTGAATGATTTATAAACATGTCTTACTTCAAGCATTGATCATGCATGCCATATTGAGATTATGCTTATCTATTGCATATTATTATGCCTTTTGTCTATATTTGCTTATATCTTGTTGCATTGCATTCTATATACTTAGAACATTCATACGTACTAATGCATACTTTATGCCTATACGATATCACCATGTAGGGACTAGAGCTTCTCTTGATCATCCTCCACGTGACTAGTGAGATTATTTGAAGATAAGCTCGGTGAGTCCTCAAGTTCGGGGACACTATCTACTTTCTCTTGCTATCTCTAAGACTTCTTTATGTTGAATATTTGAAATTATGAGGGTGAGCCTGGAAAGTGTCTTGGCCCCCGCTCAATTCCAAGTTTAGAGGTGTTGATGGAATATTATGATGTATTATGCTTTTATGATATCAAAAATTTTTCTTAGTCCCGCTTCCCTTTTTTATATATCTCTTGTTATTGTTCACTTTGCTTCCGCAACAAAGGATGTGTGATTGATATGCTAAGAGGCTTGTTTGGGTCCCTTCGGGTTCCCATTCGTCGTTTTACATCTAGGCCCTAAGCTTGGGTCGTGATTAAAACCCCCATTTTTTACCTTTTTCGTATTGTGTGTTTTCTGAAAATAGAACCAATGACTGAGATACAATAACTAGTAGAGTTGTTTTAATTAATTCCCTGTGGATCGATCCCAACTCTTAGTTGGATGCTACGAATATTCTATATTCCTTTCAATAAGTATAATTGACTGTTATCACTAATTTTGTTTAAGTTTTCTACAAATAAATATAATGTATTTTAGAATAGATATGTTAATGTGAATATATTTATAAATGTGCATATAGACAAATATTATTTATTTTTCTCAAGCAAAAAATCGACTTTCTGAAGCATATTACGTCACATTCATTTGTCTAGCCTCTTTTAGGAGGATTACGAACAAATTTTTAAGCGTTTAGATATTCAATTATTTTATTCTTTTTTATTTTACTTGAAAATGTACATTTATGAATAAAAAAGTTTTTCTTTTTAACTAATTATACACTTTCTCTATTTTATATCAGCAAGTGACATTTTGCATTCGTTTTGAGTTGTTCCTTAGTTGAAAGAAAGAAAATAATAAATTTAAAGGACTACATAAAATAGCTTTTAGAGTACATTGTGTATAAGCCACAATGATGAATGTTAAAATGCAATCTAAGAAGATAAGTTTTTTATGCCATAACTTAGTGTATAAAAGAAGATGATGCAAACAAACATGATGTACATAAGTTATATAGATTTTTCAACAATAAATAAATAAATTATTTGATTTTATTTTTTAAATTCATATTCAATTTTTTTTTTGTGCATTATGAATTTTTTAATCTTACTACAAATTTATTAAATTTGCAGAACTTGAATAAAAAAAAATTGAATATGAGATACAATTATATTTGATTAAGTAAAAATGTTTAATTTGAAGTTCAAATCATAACCACTTCTAACATATTAAATTACATTGGAGTCTTTTCTGTAGTAATAGTAGAAAAAAATATATCAATAATAGTAATAGTAATAATAGTAGGCTGTCATGACCTAAAGTAGGGTCTAGACGTGAGACGGCGAATGGGGAGCCCGAAGGGTCCCCAAACAAGTCTTTTAACTTATCATTACACATCATTGGTCGCAGAAGCATTTAAATGACATAAAAGAGTAGAAATATGGGCAATGAGACTAAGGGGAAAGCTTGCACAACATAGTAATCAAGGGACAAGAGTCAAGGCTCATATCATAGATAATAGTATGTCCAAAAACACCTCTACTACATCGATAAGAGCAGGGGCCAAGAAAAAGCAATCGGGCCCACCCTCACAATCTAAATAGAAAGTAAAGAAGAGTGTTCAATACATATTAAGAGAAACATATACAAAGGTCTCCGAAGTGGAGGACGCACCAACTAGCTTGAGTAGTACCGAACTAGTCACGTGGAGGAGAAGGATGATCAACTTTGGCTTTGATCCCTATATAGTGATATCATATAGGCAAGAGTATGTGTCAGTACGTTTGAATGTACTAAGTATGTAGGATGCAATGCAACAATAGAAAGATATCATAATCAAAATGCATAATATTAAGCAATAGGCATAACATACAATATGACATGTATGATCAATGCTTAAGTAAAACATGCTTAAGTAAATCATGCTCACATAGGATATCATATGTGAAGAAGAGACCATGCTAGCTATTCAAGGTATAAACCCCTTGGTGGTTTTATTGTATAAACCTCTCATATGGTTGATGGTAATCACACCTTACCAACATGGGGACGAAGTATAAACCCCTCGCATGGTTGATAAGCATAAAACTCCAACATGGTTACCTAGGCTCTTGTCCCCCTGGATCAGGTATGGTCTAATGCAACACTTTATATAGAATATATCATATACATAGGCTCATTTCATCATCATGTTGTCAGTCATATCATATCTCATGCTTTGGACCTTCAATTCCTCAAGAAACCCCATTCGGACATTTTATCAAGCACTTAGAGGGTATGAAATGGTAGTATAAAACCTTGTAATTCATGATGCAATCATGCAAGAAAATCCATTGTAAAACTATCAATCAATACCTTGCAATACCCTCAAGAAATATACATCAAAACCCCTTCTCAAATCTTACAATAGATCAAAGATTTAAAGCTCAAAATATGATAAAACAATCACAACTGTGCATTGCTTTAACATAGTGTGCAGTGAATTTTCATAATAAGCAGACCCATTTGTAAATCAACTTTAAACCATACAATTTTAAGTAAAAGAAGACTTGAATATCATGGATGAAAGGAACCCATGAAAGAAAATCACATACTTTAGCTTAGAGATGAACTTGGTGAAGATTGGAAATGGAGACTTGGAGCTTGAAGAAGAACGTTGAAGGAGAAAGAATCTTAGCTTGGGGTGAGGATTTGAGACTTGAATCTTAAGAGAAATGTAAGATTAAGTGTTTGAGTTAGTATCGGTGAATGTTTAGGATGATATGAGGGTGAAATAAGGCTAAGTATAGGTAAAAATACGTTTAAGAATACTTAGGTCCAAGACTTAAAAGTCTTGAACCGAGTACAAAAAGAACAGTCTCCAAATTACACACTGGCGCGTCGTGGAAGTGGCGCGCCTTACACACTATTTTTAGCATTTATGGAAATTTAATAATTTGATTCGATTGCTTAAAAATCAGGGTTAGACCCTTCTCTCCCTAATTTGGACCCCCTAAACACGAAACCGAAGTCGGATTTTTGAGATAATGAATAGATTTTGAGATATATAAAAATAAAATTTTTTGGCATGTCGAGGCACGTTTTTGGGCACTTTTGGGGTCGTTACAATATCTCCCCCTTGGGAACATTTGTACCCAAATGTAAAATGATGTACAAGACAATAATTATCATCAACAAATCAGCCCCAACAAAAATGCAACATAACATATAAAACACCATATTCAAAATCTCAACTTAAATGTAAAATCATCATAAACTTTCCAATTTAAACATGAATGCATATGAATGATATAGGGGATGAACCATAAGACTTGGAACTACATGTAGAACTTAGCCATTATCTTAAGCTTTATTAGAGTGAGTGGGGTATGAATATCTCTCCAATAAGACCGCTTTGGCTTCCTTGGAGATATCTTTGACTTGATGATCCTTTCAAGAGGGCCTTAATGAACACCACATCCTCATTAATCAACTCTCTGTTCATTTATCAAACACCTCCACCGGGACCTTTTTCCTAGTCAACTTATCCTCCACATCACCCATCATATCAAAGAGTTCCATAGAACTAGAGCCACCAACACATCTCCTCAACCTAGAAACATGAAGAACCAAACAAACCATAATCATATCCCTAGGCAAATCCCATCTATATTCAACCTTACCAACTTTCTCTACACTCTAAAAGGTCACACAACCATAAACTCATTTTTCAACCTTAACCACACCTATTTCAATTGTCGCCACGAACTACCGTCTCTGTAATGACCCCAAAAAGTGCCCAAAAATATACCTCGAAAATACCCAGAATCTTAATTTCTATATATCTAAAAATTCATTCGTTATTTCAAAAATTTAACTTAATATTCTTGTTAGGGGGTCAAATTGAGTGGAAAATGGGTCTAACCTGAATTTTGGAATGACCGTATCAAAATTCGAAAATCACAAAAAATGCAATTTAGGAGAGTCAAATTTGAAGGGGCATATCTATTAGCACACAAAAAATTGGGTGGCGTTGACATATCAAGTTAAAGCACATTGAATTAGCTTTTCAACACACTTGGTTTCACCTTATTCATAGTTCGGATGAAGAATTTATACCCATTTTTGTAGAACTTGTTTGTGTAGAAATACAGATTTCCACTGAGTAAGCGACGTGAACCAGTGTTATTTTGGTCCTTTTTTTTATTTCAGTCCAAGACTTTCAAGTCTTGGTCCCAAGGGTTCCCATATGTGTTTTTACATATACTTAAGCCTTATTTCACCCTTATATCATCCTTAACATTCCACAAATTCTCTCAAACACTTTGACTCATATTTAACCCTAAATTCAAGTCCGAAACTCAAGATCAATCTTAAGGATCTAATCAAGGATCTCATTCAAGCTTCAAGTCTCCATTTCTAATCTTCTTTAAGGGTTCTCCAAAGTCAACGTATGTGGTGTTAAACCACTGGGTCCTTCCATCCATGGTACCTAAGTCTCCTTTTTACTAATATTGCATGATTTAAAGTTGAATTTACATGAGGGTCTTGTATATTGAGAAATTTACTGCACAGTGATTTTAGTTTATGAAAGTATGATTGTTTTAGCCTGTTTTGAGCTCCATATGTTGGATTTAATGTGGGATTTGATGAGGGGTTTTGATGTGAATATCTTGAGGGCGTTGCAAGGTGTTGATTAATGGTTTTACTACAGATTTTCTTGTATGATTTTATCTCTAAATTGCATAGTCTTTAACCCCCAGTACACAACCCCTAACTGTTTGATAAAATGTCCAGCTAGGGTTTCTTGTGGAATTGAAGGTCCAAAGCTTGAGATATGATATGAATGGGTATATGATGATGAAATGAGCTTCTAAACATGATGAATTCTGTATAAAGTATTGCATTAGACTATATTCAACCGAGGTAGGGATTTATACTCTTCAAACATGTGAGGGGTTTGTACTTGGCCACCTAGGATGATGGGGTGTGACCATCATCAACCATGTGAGGAGTTTGTACCAAACCATCTAAGATGATTGGGGTGTGACCATCAACAATCAAGTTGGGGTTTGTACTCATCAACCATGTAAGGGGTTTGTACTTCGCTAGCTAGGATGATGGGGTATGGCCATCATCAACCATGTGAGGGTTTGTACGACACCACCTAGGATGATTGGGTGTGACCATCATCAACCAACTAAGGTTGGAAATATAGCTTGCCCTATTCTACACATATGATATCCTATATGAGTATGAGTTATCTAAGCATGTTTTACTTATGCATTTTACATACATGCCATTTTGCTATACTATGCCTATTGTCTATTGCATGTATTTTGAATATGATGCCTATCTATTGTTATATTGCATCCCACATACTTAGTACATTCACACATACTACCACATACTCTATGCCTGCATAATGTTACCATGTACGAACCGGAGCTCCTATTGATTCTTCTTATAGCAAGACGAATTGTTCAAGTTAGCCTTTGGTGAGTCCTCCATTCCGGGGACAATGACTATTCTCTTATACTATGTTCTAGGAGTATTTTTCTTTTATGTATGTATTAACTATGAGGGTGAGCCCGATTTCTTGTCTTGACCCTCGCTCTTATCTATGTAGTAGGGATGTTGTTGCACATATTAGGTATTATGCTTGATCTTTCTTACTTACGATATCCAAGCTATTTAAATATATGTCTCTCTCTCTCCCTTAGTCCCAATTCCCCATGTTTATGTTTCTTGTGTTGTTTTACATTGCTTCCGCGACCAAGGATGTGTAATGATATACCATGAGGCTTGTTTGGGGTTCCTTCGAGTTCCCCATTCGCCAGTCACGACTAGGTCATAGGCTTAGGTCATGACAAAGATGGTATCAAATATTCTAAGTATTGGGCCCATGCTTTTCAAAGCGTGTTTTTATCTATTCTTAGCCAAATTTCACCCTTATGTTATCTCTAACATTTCCCAATACTCCCGAAAACACTTAATCATATTTTCACTCCAAAATTCAAGACTCAAAACCCTCATTCGGAACTAAAGATTCTTTTCAAGCTTTAAGCCTCCATCTTCAATCTTCACCAAGAACTTCTCCAAAGCTAAACTGTGTTCCTCGTAATGGAGGACTTATCCACAAGCTTGAAATAACACGGACTAGCCATGCGGAGAAGGAGGATAGTTAACTTGGGCGCCGGTTCCCACATGGTGATATCATGTAGGCAAGAGTATGCGTTAGTACGTTTGAATGTACTAAGTATGTGGGATGCAATGCAACAAAAGTTAAGCTTCAAAATTAACATGCATAACAATAGACAGTAGGCACGATATAATAATATGACATGAATGATCAATGCGTAAGTAAACACACTTAAGTAGCTCACGCTCACATAGAATATCATAAGTGTAGAAGAGACCAAGATAGCTATTCAAGGTATAAACCCCTTGGTGGTTATGTGGTATAAACCCCTCACATGGTTGATGATAATCAATACAGTGACGAAGTATAAACCCCTTGCATGGTTGATGGGTATAAACCCCCAACATGGTTACCCGGGCTCTTGTCCCTCCTGATCGGGTGTGGTTTAATGCAACACTTTATATAGAGTATATCATGTACATAAGCTCATTTCATCATCACAACATCAATCATATCATATCTCATGCTTTGGACATTAATTTCCTTAAGAAATCCTAGCCGGGCATTTTATCTAACAATTAAGGAGTGTGAAATGGGGATGTAAGACCATACAATTTAGAGATGAAATCATGCTAAAAAATCTGTAGTAAAATGATCAATCAACAGCTTGCAACAACCCTAAGACAATCACATCAAAATCCCTCATTGAGTCCAAAATTTGATCTAAGATTTAGAGCTCAAAACATGCTAAAACAACCATACTTTTATGAACTTAAAATACTATGCAGTGAACTTCTCAATATACAAGACCCACATGTAAAATAAACTTTAAATCATGCAATATTAGTACAAAAGAGGCTTAGGCACCATGGATGAAAGGACCAATAGTTCAACACCACATACCTTAGCTTTGGAGAAGTTCTTGGTGAAGATTGAAGATGAAGGCTTGAAGCTTGAAGAGAATCCTTAGTTCCGGATGAGGATTTTGAGTCTTGAGTTTTGGAGTGAAAATATGCCTAAGTGTTTTGTGGAATATTAGAAATGTTTACGATGACATAAGGGTGAAATTTAGCTAAGTATAGATAAAAACACGCTTGGAAAAACTTGGATCCAACATTTAGAATAATTGGACTGCACAAGAAAAATGCTGCCAGGAAAATACACTTCTCTGTGTCATGGAGAGGACACGGAGAAGGAATTACACATGAGCGCGTCATTGACACGTCGCGCTAGGGGTGCAGATTGCTCTCTAAAAATCATCACTAAAAAAAAATTATAATTGCTAATTTTTATCTCTTAAATCCAAGTTAGATCCTTTTTCACCTAATTTTGATTGCCTAATCACAAATATGAAGTCGGATTTTTGAAGTAAAGAATGAATTTTGAGATATATAGAAATTAAAATTCTGGGCATTCCGAGACACATTTTTGGGCACTTTTTGGGGTCGTTTCAATATCTCACCCTTGGGAACATTTGTCCCCGAATGTAAAGGAGACGTAAAAGATAGGAGTGATCATGCATACATCAGCCCCAACAAGAATGCAACATAACATGTAAAACACCATTTTCAAATTCCCAACATAAGTGTAAAATCATCATAAGTTTACCCACTTAAACATGAATGCATATGAATGAAATAGGAGCTGAAATGTAAGACTTGAAATCACATATGAGACTTAGAATTAGTACCTTAGGATTGAGTGGAGTGAAAAAGATGAGGATACCGCATTTGCATGTCCGCTTGGGCCTCCCATGTAGCACTTTCAACTTGTTGGTTCCTCCGAAGGACCTTAACGGATGCCACCTCCTGGTTCCTCAATCTTTTTACTTGCCTATCCAAGATCTGAACCGGAACCTCCTCATAAGTTAAGTTATCATCAACAACTCCTATAACATCAAGAGGCACAATGGCATTAGGATCACCAACACACTTCCTCAACATAGAACATGGAATATCGGATGAACCAAATTCATTTCACTAGGCAACTTCAACTCACAAGCTACCTTGCCAATCCTCTCGATCACCTCATAAGGACCAATAAATCTTGGGCACAACTTCCCCTTTTTACAAAAATGGACCACACCTTCCATTGGAGAAACCTTCAAATAGACCCAATCACCCACTTTGAATTCAAGATCTCTTCTTCTCACATCGGCATAGGATTTTCGATGGCTTTGGGATGTCCACAACCTTTCCCTAATCATCCTAACCTTCTCAATAGCATTTAAAATTAGATTCGGCCCCAATAAAGCCACCTCTCCAACCTCAAACCAAACCATCAGTAATCTACAACGTCTCCCATAAAGAGCCTCAAAAGGAGCCATACCGATGCTAGAGTGATATCTATTTTGTAGGCGAACTCAATCAATGGAAGATAGTTATCCCAACTACCTTAAGCCCTCAAAACAAAAGCCCTAAGAATATCCTCAAGTGTTTGAATTTTCCTATCGTCTTAGCCATCTATTTGAGGGTGGAAGGCCGTATTAAGGTGAACTTTGGTACCAAGACAGCTTTGAAAAGACCTGCAAAAAGGTGAAGTAAATTCTTCACCACGATCCGATATAATGGATAAAGGACCCCATGTAACCTCACTAACTCATGGATGTACAGTCTTGCATACTCTTCAGCGCCATATGTACTCTCAACTGGCAGAAAGTGAGCCGACTTCGTCATCCTATCAACCACTACCCATATGGAGTCAAAACCTTCCTTAGTCTTGGGGAACCCATACGTGTTTTTCTCCTTTATTTAGTCTTATGTCACCCTCATATCATTCTTAACATTCTCCTATATCTTCTCAAGCACTCAAGACTCTTATTTCAGCCTAAATTGAAGTCCCAAACTGAAGACCAATCTTAAGGATTTCATCAAGGATCTCATTCAAGCTTCAAGTATCCATTTCTAATCTTCTTCAAGGGTTCTCCAAAGTCAAGGCATATGGTGTTGAACCATTAAGTCATTCTATCCATGTTGCCTAAGCCTCCTTTTTACTAATGTTGCATGATTTAAAGTTAATTTTATATTATTTTAAATCATGAAGTATGGTTGTTTTAGCATGTTTTGAGCTCCAAATGTTGGATCTAATGTGAAATTTGATGAAGGATTTTTATGTGAATGTCTTGGGGGTATTGCAAGGTGTTCATTGATGGTTTTATCATAGATTTTCCTACATGATTTCATCTCTAAATTATATGGTCTTTTACCCCCATTACACCCCCAAGTGTTTGATAAATTGTCCGGCTAGGGTTTCTTGTTGAATTAAAGGTCCAAAGCTTGAGATATGATATGAATGACTATATGATGATGAAATGAGATTATTAACATGATGCTTATTATAACACCCCACACCTTGCCTACTAATACTATGCAAATGAAATATGACATGATTTGATTAAACTAGTGCAAGTTTCCGAAAGTGTTTGAATCTCGCGTTAATGGGCTATATGTGCGCCTAGCGCTTACGAGGGTTGAGTGTATACATGTTTTGTGTCGAAATGAGGAGATTAAGGCCTTAAAATGAGGTGAGAGAATTGAGGTGCTTGTAGGACTTAGAAGCAAGGAGGTGAGTCAGCTACTTGCTTAGCTCGAAATTGCTAACTAAACGGAGGTGAGACCCGACGTCGAAATTGTCTAAGTTCAATTACGAATAACGTCCGTGTTAATGGTGTAACTTTGGTCCATATTTTAGCAGCATAAATGGAATATATGTTAAGCCCAAGAGTGGTATTAAAAATGGCTCAAAGACTATTCAAAATACTTAGTAAATTGGTCCCAAACAAAGAAGAGTAAAAATCTGAAAATGGGCAGCCCAAGTGTAGCACCTTAGTGACCCATTTTGGCCCAAATTTAATGAAGAAGCTGCTGGATAAGCAGCTTGATTTTATGTGGTGTAAGATGGTCTAATAACCAAGGGAAAGTCAGCCAAAGTTGCACAATTAAAAAGGGTCTTAAGCAGCTCCCAAGTTCATTTCTCAAACTTGACTACACGAAAAAAATCAGAATTTGCTCTCAAACTCTCTCAATATTTCTTCACCTGCAAAGCAGTAAAAATAATAATTCTAGGGTTCTTACACAAGCCACACACCTTGACGTAAGTGTTCAGTAAGTTTGTACATGTGTTTATTATGGTTTTATCTTGAAAAAACAAGACATAGCTGCTGCACACACTTGCAGAAATTGTTGGACAGATTGTGTGCAGAAAATTGCTGAACATTCTCCTTTTTGTTTTGGTGATTTCTCTATAGTTTTTAAGTTGTATTATGGAGAGAAATTAGTGTTCTTGACATGGTTTGATTTATAGAGACTATACTATGGTTGCTGCCCTGGTTTTACTATGAAAAACAAGAAGTATATGTTAGTGTGATTGCGTTGGAATTTCTGGACAAATTGTGTGTTTGGGGTTCTTGTGTACTTTTATTGTTAATTAAAAGGTTTTTCTCTTGTTGGCTGGATTTATAATATATTTGTACTTAGTTATGAAGCAAAGACAGGTTTTGCAATAGTATAAAAAGGCTGATTAACTGCTGTTACAGTCCACAAAACTGAGTCGTTATATGATATCGCGATCATGTGCTTCGTATGAACTTGTGGACTGTTGGAGAGCAAGTTGTTGCTTCATGTCTTTAATAACTTCTTTGTTGCTGTCCTGAGGCTGGTCTATATCTATTTATATATGTAAATGTTGCTGGAACAGTTTGGTTAAATTTGGAATAAGTTTGGAGTTGTCGACGTTGAAAGGTAGC
>JAABOM020058228.1:0-14187 GCA_011800125.2 Solanum clarkiae | reverse complement strand
TTCGATTGACCAGTTGATATAATTGCTATGCTTAGTGTGTGACTCGTTAAATTGCTTCAACAGTCGACCGCTCCGGCATGAATCCAAACTGATTCTCTGAGATAGATACTACTCTTCGCACCCTCATCTCCACTACTCTCTCCCATACCTTCATAGTGTGGGTTAACAACTTGATACCGCTGTAATTGTTATAGTTTTGAAAATCTTCCTTGTTCTTGTACAATAGAACCATTGTACTCCTCCTCCATTCATCAGTCATCTTGGCAGTCTTCATAATAACATTGAACAGTCTAGTCAACCACTCTATGCCATCCTTCACCATCCTCTTCCAAAAGTCTACTGGATTCTCATCAAACCTGATCGCCCTCCCTCTCTTCATCCTATTAATAACCCGTCTTACCTCCTCAACTCTGAACCGCCTGTAATAACTAAAATCGCGATGATTTTTGGAGTGTGCCAACTTACTCAGCTCAATATCTCTATCTCCTTTTCATTTAAGATTTTATGCAAGTAAGCTTGCTACCTTAATTTAATGGAAGCGTCATCCACCAACACCTCTCCCTCTTTATCCTTGATGCACTTCACTTGGTCCAAGTCGCGAGCTTTCTTTTCTCTTACTTTAGTGAGCCTATACAATCTCTCGTCAACACCTTTATCACTTAGCTCCTCATAAAGACGCTCAAACGCTGCTGACTTAGCATTCGTCACCGCCATCTTTGCTTCTGACTTGGACGTCTTATAGATTACCTTAAGTTTTTGTTTTTCATCTTCATTCTTACATTCTAACCACTCTGTGTAAGCGACCTTCTTATCTTTCACTTTGCCCTGAACTTCATCATTCCACCACCAATCGCCCTGACGTCCACCAAAGGCCCCTCACGAAATCCCTAGTTCCTCGGTAGCTACCTTTCTTATGTAACCAGCAGTCGTGTCCCACATACTGTTCACAGTACCTTCACTACTCCACGCCTCTAAGTTTCTCAATATTTCTTCCATCTCGCGAGAAAGGGCAGGAGTAAGGCTTCCCCATCTAATCCTCGGTCGGACATACATAACCTTCTTCTTCTTTTCTCTCTTGATCTCCACATCTATCACTAAAAGCCTATGTTGAGTGGAAATATTTTTACTCGGAATAACCTTGCAATTCTTACATAGACTTCTTTCCCCTTTCGGAGAAGTAGGTAATCTATCTGAGTCTTAGCTACCGTACTACGGAAGGTAATCAAGTAGTTTTCCCTCTTTGGGAAACACGAGTTAGCAATCACTAACTCAAAGGCTTTGGCAAAATCCAAATGAGACGTCCCACTTCCATTCCTCTCCCCAAAACCAAAGCCTCCATGAACATTTTTAAACCCGCTAGTAGTTGCCCCGATATGCCCATTAAAGTCATCCCCAATGAAGATTTTTTCTGTCTCCGGTGTGCCTCGCACAACCTCATTCAGATCCTCCCAAAAGAACCTTTTGACTTCCTCATCTATGCCTACTTGGGGCGCATAAGCACTAACTACGTTCACCATATGTCTACCAACCACGAGCATGATAAACATCATCCTATCATTAACCTTCCTAACCTCAACCACATAATCCCTAAGATCCTCGTCTACTAGGATATCCACACCATTTCTATCCCTAGAACCACCCCGAGTACCACAGCTTAAACCATCTATGTCCCAAGCCTTGGTGCTTACCCACCTGGTCTCCTGAACACATGTTATATCAATTGTCTCCTCTTAAGACACTTCACTAGTTCTATGGATTTTCCTGTAAGTGATCCTACATTCCACGACCGGACCCTTAACTTGAATAACCCCGTGCCTTCCTTGCCACCCCTCCCCCTAACCCCTGACCCCGATCGATGACATGACCCTAATCCACCATGAGATCCCGACGCCAGTAACTAAGAACTAAAAACTCTCTAAGCTACAAAATAAAAAAATACAAGTAAAACAGTAAACAACAAGAAAACTACCAATAACAGGAAGATATCCAAAAACAATATGTTATACAACCCACAATCAATATGTAATCAGCAATATCCAGCAATATGTAACAACTACCCAGCACTATACTCACGATATATAACAAACAACCCACAATAACAATGAGAACAGATAAGATATAAGCAGAAAGTACCAGGTAGTAAGGAAACAACAATCAGTAATCTGGGAAAGTACTAAAAATACAAATATCTAACAATCATCAGAGCTAGAGCTACAAATATAACAGTGATACGAATGGAAATACAGATAAAGAGAATTGTAATAGTAATCATCCTAGGAATCAGACTGTCAAGATCAAGAAGTACAAAGAAAAACAAAGAATTTCAAAAACAAAAAGTACAGAAAAATGGAGGAACGAATGAACCTGGACCGTCGGAAAGTCGAAGCTGGAGATTGCCATCGGAACGTCGAACTCTTGTCTCGCCGAAATTCGCTTCAGCGCTTGCCGGAGTAGATCTACGGGATACCAACAAGGTGAGCTTTGTAGGAACCTTGAAAATGAAGCAGATTGAACAACTGAGAAATTGGAGCAGAGCTGGAACAATGTCACCGGAAATGGTGGCCAGCGAGTAGGGCTCATAGAATCTTCAAGATGAAGAATAGAATATGATCTGATATTCACCGAAAATTCGATGTTAATAGTCAAACAGACCATAAATCAAAAGAAACTTGACAGATCTCGATTAAGAGGTGTGTATTTGTCAAATGATCGATTTTTCGGTGAGTTTCCGGACGCTGCTTTCGCCGGAATGAAGTCGACGGAAGATTCTTACATCGTTGTTGGCGATTCCCCACAAGGAAAAGAGCAGTTGACAATACACCGAATCACTTCAGAGTAGATCTCCTTCTCTCTCAAAGAGTTGATCGAGTTCTTTGACCTTTTCTAGAGCAGCGAACCAGGACTTTCAGCTTCAACAGCGAACCTCAACACCACCGGAACTTCGCTCAAAACTCAATCAATAATAAAGTTTTAACTCAACTTTGTGCTACAGAATATTTGTTAAAATTAATTCATCTCTAAATCTATTCCAACATTAAAGAATTGACTTCAACACCTATGATCAATTAAGAATCATTGAATACAATCTTATAATATATGTAGAATGGCTCGATCTCAAATAATAAGCAAAGTTGGTGATTCTAAAATCCAAGTAGACAACTCATTGCTGTTGTACGTGCAGATACTAGTTCATGATTTTGTCAAATTGACTTGTCTTCTGCATATTTTTGTACCAAATGATAATTACAACTGAACATGTGATGACAATGTTAAGATTTATGGTAACATGGACTGAGACAATGTGGTTTAGTTTCTAACTATTCTTTCTGCAAAAATAAGGAGAAACAATATGGACGTTTAAGACAAGCTGTATGTATAACACTACTTTCTTCATCATGTGTACCATATAAGAGTGGACCTTTGTGCTAGGATATTAAGCAGAGACAGTAACAGGGCAGCTCTCCTTTGGCGTGTCGGTTGAAATATGTGATAAACTAAAGTAGAGTCACTACACATATATAACTGCATGCCAATAGAGAGTAGCCCTACCACTATTTCCCTTATTAGTTGTTATCATTCACCAACTCTTTTTTCCCTCATATCTGTGCTTCTTGTTCTTCATATAGTTCCCTTCCTAGCTTTTATAGTGCACTCCCTCTGTTCATAAATTGGGACAATAGGAGTAAATGGAATAAGCCATCAAGAATCGGCATATCTATTTACAATTGCATTTAGTGAAAGCTCCTTTCTTAAATGTTATATGTTCATCAGGTTCCACATTTGCTTGTCCATGAATTTGTTGGTTAAATACAGAAAATTATAAGTTGCTAAAAGCTGCAGATGCTGTATGATTTTGCCTGCGAAGTGTGCTGTTTGACTCTTCGAGTTGTGAAAGAAGGCATAAGCTCATATATTTTTTAAGATTCCAAATCTTTAAGATGCTGGTAAATCAAGATTGCTTAATTCCTTTCATAAATTAGTGTGTCGTCGTTTTTGAGCCTTACATATCTACTAATTCTTTTGACATTCAAGCATTTTTTCCTTGAGTTCAAGAAATCAATTAAGTGGATATAGAATTTCAGTTAAATGATGTAAAGGAGTTTACGTTAAATAAAATTTTATTAATTATTGTTTACACAAGTCATTTAAAACTGACTAGAATAGGACAGTGAATATATTGTTACCATCGGGGAAAATGACGACATTTCAAGTAATTAACTCAACACATTCATGGACTTTAAGGAAGTTGGAATCTTAAGATATTAAATCATAAGCAAGAATGACATGCATTCTGGAAATGGAAAAGCTACATGAAAAGTAAAAAGGACTTAAATAAGAATATGATGAAGGATATACTCTTTGAAGGCCCTCGACCCCTAGTCTCTCAAGAATCAAATGGCGCACTCCATAAAGGCATAAAATCAAGCAGTATCTCCACCTTTCAGCAATAAATTTTCTGTGTCCGATGAAAATATTCTTTTAAATAGAGCATTCACCAATTGGAATTTGTAAAGGATCAGTATGTTGCCCCCCAATTCTGTGTACTGACCCTCTGGGCATTTCTATATTTCTATGACTATTTTGTTGATTTGGACTTATGTATGATAACCTCGGGCCACTTATGACTTGTTGGGGATGTTGGGGTAGCTATTAGTTGAATTGGTTGTGAATTATGTGGATTTTTCAGTTAATGAGAAGTTATAACAGTAAAAATGAGATTTCTGATAAAGTCATAGGAAACAACCTCAGAATGAGATTCTGACGGTTCCATCAATTCCAGAACGGCCGAATTAGGCTAGGAGCATGGTTGGTCCGAGGTCTGGGATCCCGGTGTGAATTTAAGTCAAATGGTGCGAAATAAGTTCGACTGGAAGCTAAAAAGTGTTTTTCCGTAAAAACCTAGCTAAACACTCTTAGAATGGGAATCTGATAGGATGGTCAGCTCTGAAAGTCTAAAATAGTCTAAAATGATCTTTCTTCGGTTGGGGGCATCCAATTACATTTTGACCCCCTTAGTTCCTTTAGCTAAAATTAGTCAAAAAGAAGTGGGTCCCTCATTTTTCTGTGGGATGCTCCGATGGAAATTTCAACTGCATCGTTAGACCGAAACATCAAAATTCATTTGGTTGCATTATTTATTTGCATAAAACGGACATCAGAGAGCCTGGGAATTCCCCATATAGGTTTCTGGAATTGTTGGTGCCAACAGTAGAGGCCAAAGCCCCGCATTCGCAGGAGCCTTGGTGCATCCGTTCAAGCACGCAGGGGCGAAGCCCCATATCCACGGAACCTTAGCCGACGTTCGTAGAGACTTGGTATGTGCTAGCCCCGGCGTTCGCGGAGCTTAACTTGAGATAGATAAGATGGTTCGTGGAATACTTATGCATAATGGGTTCATATCATCTCTTGTAGTAGAGGTAAAGGAGAAGCAAGACCAAGATCCTATCTTACTCAAAGTGAAGGAAGATATACATAAGCATAAAGTGTGGCGTTCGTCAAAGGGGAAGATGGGGTATTGAGATACCAAAGTAGATTATGTATTCCAAATGTTAATGGTATTCGAGAAACAATCATGGCGGAAGCTCATAATATTCTATCCATCTAGGGTCTACTAAAATATACCATGACTTGAAAGAGGTTATTGGTGGAGTGGGATGCAGAGAGACATTGCAGACTTTGTTTCGAAGTGCCTAAACTGACAACAAGTAAAAGTTAAGCACCAATGACCATATGGAATAGCCCAGAATTTTGAAATTCCAGAATAGAAGTAGGAGATAATTAATATAGATTTCATCACAGGCTTACCAAGGTCTCGCAAATAGCATGATTTGATCTGGGTGATTGTTGATAGGATGACTAAATTAGCTCACGTCTTGGCGGTAAAGACTTCTAATATGGAAAAGGACTATGCTGATTGTATATCCAAGATATTGTTAGATTGCATGGAGTTCCTTTAACTATCATATCAAATAGGGGAGCTCAATTCACTGCCCAATTCTGGAAGTCCTTTCAGAAAGGCCTAGGTTCAAAGGTGAACCTTAATACTAATTTCTGCCCTCAGACTGATGGCCAGGCAGAATGTAACACCCCTTAATTTCCTACTATCTGATTTAGATGAGTATGTGCAGAGAATTGCTGGAAAATAACTGAGGAAAACTACAAAAGCAAGTTACAAGAGAGGTTTACGAGTCGTAGAGGGGTTTACGACTAGTAGACCAAGTTTTGTATTAGATTCCAATGTTTCAGATTTCAGGATCACAATATCTACGAAAGGAGTTTTATGACTCGTAAAGGCATTACGACTCGTAAGACGATGTTTCATGCAAAGTTCCAGTATTTCATGTTGCAAGACCCCTCTAGCTACCAGAGGTCATTTACAACTCATATGTCGGATTGCGACTCGTAAAAAAGGATCTCGTATCAACTTCCAGTTATACAAGATTTTCATACTTCCAGTTACGAGGTTGATCTACGACCAGTGGACTGCTCTACGAGTCACAGATGGGGTCTCATAGACCCTGTCGGCAGTTTTACTAAGGGGGTAATTTTGTCCATTTCGATTCCTTTTTGTCAAATCCCTTCACGCTTTAGACTTGTATAAAGTCTTGAAACATAACCCTAAGGGTATTTTCAACCCCTTTTCACCTTGAGGGTTCTTGAGAGCAAAGAGGAGAAGAGTAAGGAGCTAGGGTTATTCTTCAATTTCCAGGTATATAAGGCTTACCAAAGTGTGAAATTCCTTTCTTCACATGCCCTTTCTATTTTCTTGAGTCAAGAGTTGAGATTTGAGAAATTCCATTATGTTAACATTCTATTCTTGCATCTATCATGAGGTCTTATTCTTTTTATTATACTGCCTAAGAAAAATTTCTGCATAGCATGAGTATTAATATGAGATTTATACATATATTTCATACTTGCTAGCATGAACCCTAATTTTTCAGGATTTTATGAGAACTCTATGCATGTTGATGAGTTGACATTGACGTTGATGTTGAGCACATGAGTCGATAGAATGAGAAGTATGTTGCATTGAGTCATATACATCTATATTGATACACATGAGTATCTTGTTTGCACTAAATTATAAGTCGAGTCGTATGAGTCTAAATGACCACTCGAGTCAGAGTCGAGTCGATTAATTGCATTGATTGATTGAACTGTTGAGTAATTGAGATAAGTTGAGATGATTGATGTGTTGAGCTTTGAGATGATTGATGAGTTGAGCTTTGAGACAATTGATGAGTTGAGTTTTGAGTTGATTGATAAGATGATTGCTGAGTTGAGCATATTTTATTCTTGGGAGGAGTATTGAGCACCGAGCAGGGAACAAATATACATCTACTTTAACCCACAGAACTACGTTGTCAGTGTAGGATAGTCGTTACAGCTAGTCTGATGACTCTTGTCCCGCTAGTAGACATTTACTATAAATCCAAGAGAGAGTTAATCACTCTTTTTCATGGCAAGTTAAGGGCGAGCGTGGCAATGATGCTGATTCATTATATATCACCTAATTAAAGGTGGTGAGATGAGGATATCTGTTAAGAGAAACTACCAAGCAGCATTGAATTGAGCATGAGATTTCAAACTGTCTATTTTACTAAACGTATTTTAAAAGCATGATTCTACTATAAAAGTTTCATAAGCTATTTTGAGCATGAGTTGTTGAGTCGAGGTAAGTGAATTGACCTTTACTTTCTTGAGACATTTTACATACCAGTATATTCCATGTACTGACGTCCATTTAGGCCTACATCATTTTGTGATGCAAATAAAGGTAAAAGAGGGCTTCAGCATGCGTACCGTTGAAGTCTAGATCAATACATCTCCGAGTTGGTGAGCTCTCCTTGTATTCCGGAGAAGCCCCTTTTATGTTCTTACTTATTTTGAGCACACTCTATTTTCTTTATTTTGGCGTGTCCATAGCATGTCATGACACCATCTAGATTGATGAATAGAGGTTTCATAGATTTAAGTAAAAAGTATTGAGTAGTGATATTTCAAACTTATTTTCATGTATAAACCTTGATACGATTGAGTTATGTATTTTACTCTATTAGTACATAATGGCTTTACATTCTGAGTTCTTTCTTCCGCTGTCAAGTTGATATGATGATGAAGCCAAGTGGTTTGCTTGGGGGCTAGCAATAGTCTCTGAGTGTCGGCCATGCCAAGGGTACCCTCCCGGGGCATAATAAACTTGGTACCAGAACACAAAGTTCAAGAGTCCTAGGGAGTCTATGAAGCCGTGTCTGGTAGAGTCTTATATATGAGTATGTTTTGCACTACATTCATAAGTAAGAGGCTACAGGACATTAGGAACTATTACTCTTTCTTGTGATTTGAGTTCGTACGATAGAGCTGAAAACTGTATAAACTTTATTTCTAACTCATGTGTTACGCGATTGCAAATCATGCCTCTAAGACGTACTATAACCCAGAGGAATGTTTCAGCTAGCACAATTGAGAACCCTACTTCAGAGGTGCCTCTTCAAATGGAAACGAAGGGCCGAGGTCAACCGCCCAGGACTGCTGGAGTTCCTGTGACACCTACGGCTCCACCTGCTCCTACTACAGAGGCTGATTTTAAAGGAGCCATTGATATGCTCACGCGGTTGGTATATGCTCAAAGTGGGAACCAAGGTTCATAGACTCCTAGTTCTAGCTCTCATGAGCCAACAACTGCTTCTAGGCTAAGAGATTTTCTAAGGATGAACCCATCTGTCTTCACGGGGTCAAAGGTTGAGGAAGACCCTCAGAATTTCATTGATGAGATGTGGAAGATGTTGAAGACCATGCATGTGACTGATACTGAGTGAGTTGAGCTTGCTGATTATCAGGTCGAGGATGTGGCCAATGTTTGGCAAAATAAATGGGAAAAAAGTCGAGGCTGATGATGCTGAACCCGCTATTTGGGATGAGTTTGAGAGTGCCTTCCTCGATCACTTTTTTCCTCAAGAGTTGAGAGAGGGTAAGATTGAGGAGTTCATGAACATGAAGCAAGAGGGGATGTCTGTCAAAGAGTATAACTTGAAATTCATCCATCTATCCAGGTATACACCAGAGATGGTTTCGAATATGAGAGTGAAGATGAGAAAATTTATATCGGGTTTGGACCGACAAGTGAAGAGAGAGTGCAAGGCAGCATTATTCATTCCAAGCATGGATATCTCCAGAATGGTGTTCTATGCCTAACAGACTGAGGAAGATAAGAAGAAAGACAGAGAGGAGCATCTAGTAAGAAGGCCAGATCGGCAGAGCCTGAGTCTACACAAAGCAAACAGAGCAAGGGAGATAGATCTTATTTCCAGAAGAGGTCCTCAGGCTATGCACTATCTTCAGTCAGTGCACCAGCCCCGAGCCACATACATGATCAGAGGTCCCAAGGACAGTCAAACTTTAGGACATAGGGTGCACAATTTCAAGCAAGTACAACTCTTGGCTCTAAAGGGAAGCCACCTTGTGGGAAATGTGGCAGGATACATTTGGGAGATGGAGGAAATGCTTGCTGCAAGTATGGCCAACAGGGTCACTTTCAGAGAGAGATTCCAGTGTGGGGTAATAAGGCTCAGATTCCTACCACAGCACCACCAGTGAGGGGTAACCAGAGAGGTACTATATCAGAGGTAGGCGGTGGGACAAACCATCTGTATGTGATAGGAAATCAATAGGATCAGGAGGCTGCACTAGATGTTGTGACGAGTATGCTTCGAGTTTTTACTTTCTTTGCTATGCTTTACTTGATCCGAGTGTAAGTTATTCTTTTGTGATGCCATACATGGCAAGCAGATTTGAGATTCCTCCTAAGTGCTTACTTGAGTCATTTTTTGTTTCTACTGTTGGCAAGTTCATCCGAGCTGAGAGAATCTATAGAGATTGTGTGGTGTCCATCTATCATAGGGATATTCTTGCTGATTTGATTGTTTGGACACAATTGATTTTGATGTGATCCTTGGTATAGATTGGCTTCACACCTGCTATGCCTCTGTTGATTGTCGAACTCGAACTGTCAAATTCTAGTTCCTGAATGTGCCTGTTACCGAGTGGAAGGGAGATTCTGTTGCTCCGAAGGGTAAGTTTATGTCTTACCTCAAAGCCTAAAAACTAATCTCTAAAGGATGTATCTATCACCTCTTACGGGTTAAACCTGATGATTTTGAGCCCTTTACTCTTGAGCCTGTCCTAATTGTGAGCAAGTTTCTTGATGTGAGATTGACTTCGGAATTGATATTCTTCCTGACACTAAGCCTATTTCTATTCCACCTTATAGAATAGCCCCCGCAGAGTTGAAAGAGTTAAAAGAGCAATTGAAGGATCTTTTGGAGGACGAATTCATAAGGCCGAGTGTCACTTCATGGGGTGCTCTAGTCTTGTTCATGCGAAAGAAGGATGGTTCCTTGAGGATGTGTATTGACTACCGTCAGTTGAATAAAGGGACTATCAAGAATAAGTATCCCCTTCCGAAGATTGATGACCTGTTCGACCAACATCAGGGTGTCACTATTTTCTCTAAGATAGACCTTAGGTCAGATATCATCAGTTGAAAGTAAGAGAATGTGACATCCAAAAGACGATTTTTCGAACATGATACGGTCACTTTGAGTTCTTGGTGATATTGTTTGGGTTGACAAATGCAGCCGCTGCTTTTATAGATCCGATGAACAAAGTATTCAGACAGTATCTTGATATGTTAGTGATCATGTTTATTGATTATATTTTGGTGTACTCCAAGGATGAGGAGGAGCATGCTAATAACCTTAGGATGACCTTACAGACGCTTCAAGATAATGAGTTGTATGCAAAGATTTCTAAGTGCGAGTTTTGGCTCAAGTCTATGGCTTTCTTAGTTCATGTGATTTTGGGAGATGGAATTCTAGTGGATACCCACAAGATTGAGGTAGTCAAGAACTGGACTAGACCAACCTCTCTGATCGATATAAGAATCTTTATTGGGTTGGCGGCTATTATCGAAGTTTTGTTGAGGGATTTTCATCCATATCCGCGCCGTTGACCAAATTGACTTAGAAGAAGGCCAAGTTTCAATGGTCCAACGAGTGTGAGAGCAATTTCCAAGAGCTAAAGACAAGGTTAACCACTGCACCCATGTTGACCTTGCTTGATGGAACAGAGGAGTTTGTTATCTACTGTGATGCTTCGAGAGTGGGACTGGGATGTGTGTTAATGCAGAAAGGGAAGGTTGTTGCCTATGCTTCTAGACAACTTAAGATACATAAGAAGAATTATCCCACTCATGACTTGGAGTTAGTAGCAGTGGTGTTCGCTATTAAGCTATGGCTCCACTATTTATATGGAGTATATGTTGATGTATTCGCAGACCACATGAGCCTGCAATATGTCTTCACCCAGAAAGAGCTTAACTTGAGGCAGAGGAGATGACTTGAGTTGCTAAAGGACTATGACATGCGCATTCTCTACCATCTAGGTAAAGCTAGTATGGTTACTGATGCTCTTAGCAGGTTGTCCATAGGAAGTACTGCCCATGTGGACAAGGAGAAGAGGGAGTTAGCTAAAGAGGTTCATAGACTAGCATGATTGGGAGTTCAATTGGATGAATCAGATGAAGGATGAGTTCTGGTGCATAATGGGTCTGCACATCCCTAGTAGTAAAGGTAAAAGAGAAGAAAAATCGAGATCTAGTCCTATTACAACTAAAGGAAGATGTGCATAAGCAAAAAGTAATGGTTTTTGCCAAAGGGAAAGATGGAGTATTGAGGTATCAAGGCAGATTGTGTGTCCTTGATGTTGATGGTGTTGGAGAGAGGATTATGGCATCTAGGATCTACCAAGATGTACGATGACTTGAGAGAAGTCTACTGATGGAATGGAATATAGAGAGATATCGTTGAGTTCGTTTCCAAGTGCCCGAATTGTCAACAAGTTAAGTGGAGCACCAAAGGCCATGTGGAGTGGCTGAGAATTTTGAAATTCCAGAGTGGAAATAGGAGACGGACAACATGGACTTTGTTACCAGTTTACCGTGGTCCTGCAGACAGCGTGATTCGATTTGGGTGGTAGTTGACAGGATGACTAAGTTTGCACATTTCTTAGCGATTAAGACAACTGACACCGCGGAGATTATGCCCAACTCTATATTGGGGAGATTTTTAGATTACATGGAGTCCCTTTGTCCATCATCTCGGATAGAGGATCTCAATTCACTGCCCAATTTTGGAGATTTTTTCAGAAGGGTTTGGGTACGAAGGTGCTTCTTAGCACAACTTTTCACCCTCAAATCGATGACTAGGCATAGCGCACTATTCAGACGTTGGAAGATATGTTGAGAGCCTATGACAATGACTTTAAAGGTAATTGGGATGACCACTTTTCATTGATAAAGTTTGCCTCAACAATAGTTTTCATTCGAGTATTCAGATGGCCCCATACGAGGCACTCTATAGAAGGAGGTATAGGTCGGCGATTAGATGGTTCGAGTTAGGTGAAACAGATTTGATTAGACTCTAGATGTAGTTCACCAAGCTATGAAGAAGGAAAAGATCATCTGTGAATAGTTGAGGATTGCGCAGAGTCGACAGAAATCCTACACCAATGTTAGGAAGAGAGACTTGGAATTTGAGGTCAATGATTGGGTGTATTTGAAGGTGTCGCCCATGAAGGGTGTGATAAGATTTCAAAAGAAAGGGAAGTTGACTCAGAGGTATATTGTCCCTTATCAGATCATTAACAGAGAGGACAACGTGGCGTATGAGTTAGAGTTACCATCAAAGTTAGAGGTCATCCGCCCCGTTTTCTATGTTTCCATGCTCAAGAAGCGTTTGGGGGATCCTACAATTAGTTGTGCCTATTGAGAGTAAAGGAGTGAGAGACATCTTGAGTGATGAGGAGATTCCTGTTCAAATCCTTGACTGTTAGGTTCAAAAGTTAAGAACTAAAGAGGTTGCATTTGTCAAAGTATTGTGGAGGAACCAATTCGTAGAGGAAGCTACGTGGGAGGTAGAGGAGGATATGAAGGCCATATATCCCCATCTATTCTTGCCTTCTAATGAATAAGAGAGATGATGGTAAGTGTTTCCCTCTAAATTCTTGAATTTCCATTCCTCGAGTCCTCCTTCCATTCTTCCTATGATAGATAGAATTCTAGAGTCCGCGTAAGGATTGATGTGATTTGATGACTAATTGATTGAAATACTTGCTGAATTTGTTGATTTGTCGATTGCATGAGTGATACGAGAGCTGGAGGATTGCTAGTCTGTAGGGGAATTCATGCTTTGTCCTTAATACCTATCTTTCTCTTTCATTCGAGGATGAATGATCCCAAAAGGGAGATAATGTAACACCCTTTAATTTCCTCCTATATGATTTAGATAAGCATGTGCAGAGGATTGTTGGAGAATGATTGAGGAAAACTACAGTCACATATAAATAGTTATAAGAGGGATTTACGAGTCACAGAGGGGTTTACGACTCGTAGACTGGGTTTCGTATTGGATTCCATTGTTTTAGATTTCAGGATCACCATATCTACCAAAGGAGTATTACGACTATTAAAGAGCATTATGACTCGTAAGATGAGTTTTCTTTCTAAGTTCTAGTATTTCATGTTGCAAGACCCTTCTAGCTACTAGAGGTCAGTTACGACTCGTATGTCGTATTATGATTCACAAAAGAGGGCCTCGTATCAGCTTCTAGTGATGCAGGATTTTTGGACTTCCAGTTACAAGGTGATCTACGACCCGTGGACTGCTCTACTAGTCGTAAAAGAGGTTTTGTAGACCTTGTCGGCAGTTTTACTGAGGGTATACTTTTGTCCATTCTGGTTCCTTTTTGTCAAATCTTTTTACATTTTAGACTTATATACAGTCTTGAAACATAACCCTAAGGGTATTTTCCACCCATTTTCACCTTGGGGTTCTTGAGAGCAAAGAGGAGAAGAGTAAGGAGCTAGGGTTTCTAACCCAAGAGCAAAGATTGGTTGAAGATCGATTATTTTTCAATTTCCAGGTATGTAAGGCTTATCAAAGTGTGAAATTCCTTAATCTTCACATGCCCCTTTCCATTTTTTGAGTTAAAAGTTGAGAAGAGTTGAGATTTGAGAAATTCTATTATGTTAATATTCTATTTTTGTATCTATCATGAGGTCTTATTCTTCTTATTATATCACCTGAGAAAATTTGCTGCATAGCATGAGTATTAATATGATATATA
>JAABOM020058227.1:0-14188 GCA_011800125.2 Solanum clarkiae | reverse complement strand
ATATGCATTTCATTATTTATCCAATGTACTCTTTTATTTGTCATATTGTCTTGTATGATTATCTACATGTCACATGCCACATATACAGTCATACAACTCCAATATTATGGTCACCAAAAGAATCATCTCAAAGGTAATTGAAAGATAAAGTATACAGTTTTGATGGGTGGTAGCCCGAGAGGGTTCATTGAGAACCTAGCATAGGGACGATCCCGATACAGTTTACGGGTGATAGCCCGAGGGAGTTCATTGAGAATTTAGCATAGGGACGATCTCGATACAGTTTCATCACTGATCAGTTGGTCAGTTGTTTACAGTTGTGCACAGATTTTACAGTACAGATTCTACAGTAAAGGTAAAGTGATATAAAGATTATAAAGTACATGATTCCACAGTATAACAAAGGGTGGTCCCTGATCTTCCACAGATGCATGGTTTCATTTGAGTTGCTATTTTATATACAATATATCCTTCCTTACATACTCAGTACATTATCCTGTACTGACGTCCCTTACGGGGGACCTGCATTTCACGCTGCAAGTACAAGTGCTAGTAGATCTCCCCGGTAGGAGTACAGGATATTCAGCTGCTGTCATCAAGCTCCAGGTTGCTTCGGGGCTTTGTACATGTCTAGGGCTTACACATTTTTATTGCATAGTTTGTTGAGGCGGGGCCTATCCAGACCCTTATCAGATGTTTTTCTCTATTTAGAGGCTTTGTAGACTATGTAAAGCACAGTGAAGTCATGTCTCGCACTTTAGACAGCGTGGCCCCAACGGCCTAGTCATATGCATTTCCTTTTGGCTTGTTATCACTATTTATCTTCTTAAAGGCATGTCAAATGTAGAAACCCCTTATCATATGTATAGAACGCATATAATTACAAGTTGGTTCTCCCGAGCCTTATCGGCAACGGATGCTGGGCCGCCCTACGGGACTTTGGGGCGTGACACTCATATACAATTTGAATTTAAGGAATCATATATTCAAAACCCCAATTTAAAGGAAGCTAGAAATTCATGAAATTGCTTGAAAATAGTTTGGCTCTCCTTAATTGGAAGGTAATCAAGGATCAAACCCACATACCTTCACTAAGATGAAGAAGCACCCAAGGAATTTTGAAGAGGTGTTGAGTTCCTTAGCTCCCAAGTTGAAATCTCCAAGAGTTCTTTTGAGAGTTGTTTTGAGAGGTTCAAATTATGGGGACTAAGTTTGAATGATAAAAATAGGTTTTAGGTCTTCAGATGACCTTAGAATAGCTTAGGAATCCCCAAAAGACTAATAGAAATAACCAAAAATATGAAAATACCATTAATGAATCGAAGGAAAACTTTCTTATAAGCCACTCCACGTGTGGCTATACGGCCTGTGTATCACGACCCAATCCTAGGGCCTAGACGTGACACGATGAATGGTTAACCTGAAGGAATCCAATCAAGCCTTTCAACTTATCATTACATATCATTGGTCGCGGAAGCATGTAAAAGACATAAAACAAGCATAAGGAGCAAAAGTACTAAGGGATAGCTTGCCAAAACATCAACATCAAAGACAAGGATCATGGCTCTTATCATAATCACACAACTTGTCCAACAAATACCTCTAAAAATACATAAATAGAGCAGGGGCCAAGACAAAGTAATCGGGCTCACCCTCATAGTGAAAATAGAATATAAGAAAGTGTCTCAATACATAGATAATAGCAATCATAGACTAAGGTCCCCGAAATGGAGGACTCATTAACAAGCTTGGAATTGCACCGACTAGCCACATGTACTAAGTATGTAGGATGCAATGCAACAAGAAATAAACATCATGACCTAATATGCATAGCAATAGGCAATGGGCATATTATAGAAGATGACATGTATGAACAATGCATAAGTAAAATATGCTTAAGTAACCCATGTTAATATAGGATATCATATTTGTAGAAGAGACCAAACTAAATTTCCAAAGTACGAACCCCTTTGTAGGTTGGTGATGTTGCCACCCCAAAACTTAGGTGGATGAGTACTAACCCTTATCTAGGTTGGTGACAATGCCACCCCATCACCACGGTAGAGAAGTACAAACTCTTCCCTAGGTTGATGAGTACAAACCCTATCTAGGTTAGTGATGATGTCGTGCCATCACCAGGTTGAAAAGTACAAACCTTTCACTAGGTTATTCGGTTGCTCAAACCCCCCGGATTGGGCATGGTCAATTTCTACACTTTATAAAGGATTCATCATATGCTTGAGTGCAATACTTCATATAGGAATAATCATATAGAAAAGCTCATTTCATCATAATATCATATCTCATGGTTTGGACCTTCATTTCCTCAAGAAATCATAACAAGACATTTTATCAAACACCTTGGGGGCGTGTACTGGGGGAAAACGACCATGCTATTTGGAGATGAAATCACGCAAGAAAATCTATAGTAGAACCATCAATCAACACCTTGCAGTACCCCTAAGACATTCACATCAAAATCTCTCATCAAATCAAACATTAAATCCCAGATTTAGAGCTCAAAATATGCTAAAACAACCATACTTTCATGAACTAAAATTACTATGCAGTAAATTTCTCAATTTACAAGACCCACATGTAAAATCAACTTTAAATCATGCAATATTAGTAAAAAGGAGGCTTAGGCACCATGGGTCAAAGGACCCAATGGTCTAACACCACATACCTTAGCTATGGGGAAGTTCTTGATAAAGTTTGAAAATGGAGGCATGAAGCTTGAAGAGAATCCTTAATTCCGGATGAAGGTTTTGAGTCTTGAATTTTGAAGTGCAAATATGGCTGAGTGTTTTGGGGGAGTATTGGGAAATGTTTAGGATGATATAAGGGTGAAATAAGGCTAGGTATAGGTAAAAACACATTAGGAAATACTTAGGCCCAAGACCCCAAAGCTTTGGACCGAGATAGAAATCACGAGCATGGAAATACACATGTCCACGATGCGGACCTGTCGCGAAGGCAAAATTAACACATGTCCACAACAGCTGCGCGTTGCAGTGCTGTCGCAGATTGTCTCTTGAAATTAAAAATTATAAAAATTGAAATTGCTAATCGTTTGCTCTAAAATTAGGGTTAGACCCTTTTCCCCTAATTTTGACCCCCTGAACAAGAATATGAAGTTGGATTTTCAAAATAACAAATGGGTTTTGAGATATATAGAATTTAAAATTTCGAACATTCTGAGGCACACTTTTGGGCAATTTTTGTGGTTGTTTCAATATCTCCCCCTTGGGAACATTCGTCCCCGAATGTAAAGAGGTTTACAAGACAAAAATGATCATAAACAAATCAGCCCCAACTACAACGCAACATCACATTTAAAACACCATTTTCAAAATCTTAACATGAGCGTAAAATCATCATGACTTGCCAACTTAAACATCAATGCATATGAATGACATAGTAGATGAAACATAAGACTTGAAATTATATACAGGACATAGAGCTTGAGCCTTAGGCTTGAGTGGAGTGGAAAAGATAAGGATATCGCTTTCGCATGTCCGCTTCGGCCTCCCAAGTAGTACTTTCGATTAGTTGGTTCCTCCGAAGGACCTTGATGAATGCCACCTCTTTGTTCCTTAATATCTTCACTTGCCTCTCTAGGATCTGAACTAGAACCTCCTCATAAGTCAAGCTATCCTCGACAACACCCACAGCATCAAGAGGCACAATAACATTAGGGTCACCAACATATTTTCTCAATATTGAGACATGGAATACCGGATGAACCAAATTCATTTCACTAGGCAATTTCAACTCATAAGCTACCTTGCCAACCCTCTTCATGACCTCATAAGGACCATCATATCTTGGACTCAAGTTCCCCTTTTTAACAAAATAGACCACTCCTTTCCTTGGAGAAACCTTCAAGTAAACCCAATCACCCACTTTGAATTCAAGGTCTCTTGTTCTCACATCGGCATAAGATTTTTGACGACTTTGGGTTTTTCTCAACCTTTCCCTAATAATCCTAACCTTCTCAAGAGCCTCCATAACCAGATCCGGTCCCAATAAAGCTACCTCTCCAACCTCAAACTAACCCACCGGTGATCTATAACGTCTCCCATAAAGAGCCTCAAGTGGAGCCACACCGATGCTAGAGTGATAACTACTATTGTATGCGAATTCAATCAAAGGAAGATGGTCATCCCAACTACCCCTCAACTCTAAAATGCATGACCTAAGCATATCTTCAAGGGTTCGAATTTTCCTTTCGGCATGGCTATCCTTTTGAGGTTGGAATGTCATACTAAGGTGAACTTTGGTACCAAGACCCCTTTGAAAATACCTACAAAAGTGTGAAGTAAATTGTGCACCACGATCCAAAATAATGGATAAAGGAACCCATGTAACCTCACTAACTCATGGATGTACAACCTTGCATACTCTTCAGCCCTATAAGTAATCTTAACTGGTAGAAAGTGAGCCGATTTCGTCATCATATCAATCACTACCCATATAGAATCAAAACCTTTCCTAGTCTTAGGCAAACCAACCACAAAATCCATGTTATCACCTTCCACTCCCAAGTAGGAATCTCTATGTCTTGGGTTAGGCCACCCGACCTTTGATGCTCGGCTTTGACTTATTGACAACTATGGCAACCAGAAACAAATTGGCGATATCCCTCTTCGTGCCTCCCCACCAATACACATCGTTAAAGTCTCCATACATTTTGGTGGAACCGCAGCGGATAGAATATGCATAATTATGAGCCTCATCAAGAATTCTCTCCCTCAAACCATCAACACATGGCACATACAACCTACCTTGGTATCTAATGGCCCATCTCCCCTTTGGAAGAGAACCTCTATTTTTCCCTCTTTCCCCAAGGCCTTCAATTCAAGCAAGGAGGAGTCTAGATCTTGTTTTGCTATCACCTCATCAACCAAGGAAGATTTAGAACCATCAACAACAACTATAACATTACCCATATCTTCAAACCTAACCCTCAATCTAGACCAATCTATGAATCTCCCTAGCCATCTCCCTGTAACCACCATCTACGTGTGCGGCTACCTGTAGACACCCGATCAGAGCATTCACCACAACATTTGCCTTACCCGGATGGTAATGCACACTCATGTCATAGTCCTTAAGAAGTTCTAGCCACCTTCTTTATCTCAAGTTGAGATATTCTTGAGTGAAGACATATCGGAGGCTCTTATGATCGATGAAGACATCCACATGCAACCTATACAAATAATGACGCCATATCTTCAATGCAAACAAAACGGCGGCTAACTCTAGATCATGGGTAGGGTAATTCCTTTCATGCACTTTTAGTTGCCTAGAAGTGTAGGCTATGACCTTATCATTTTGCATTAGCACACAACCCAAACCAACTCTAGATGCATCACAATACACAACAAAACCCTCAAACTGATCTGGTAGAGACGATATAGTAGCACACACAAGCCCATCTTTCAACGTTTGGAAGCTTTTATCACATTCATAGGTCCACACAACCCTAACCTTCTTTTGAGTCAATTTTTTCATAGGGGAAGCATTGGATAAGAATCCATTCACAAATCTTCTATAGTAACCCGCAAGGCCCATGAAACTCCTAATATCCGACGGGGTCAATGGTCTAGGCCAATTCCTAATCACATCGGTCTTATTAGGATCCACCTCTATACCATCTCCCTACACTATATGACCCAAGAATGCAACCTCCTTCAACCAAAACTCACACTTTTCATATTTAATATACAATCTCTCCTCCCTCAACCTTTGTAGCACAATTGTCAAATTAGCCATATGCTCTTCTCTACTATGTGAGTAGATCAAAATATCATCAATAAAGACCATGATAAATGAATCAAGGTAGGGTTTGAAGACCTTATTCATTAGGTCCATGGAGATGGTTGGGGTATTAGTCAACTCAAAGGACATCACCACAAATTCATAATGCCCATATCTAGTCTGGAAAGATGTCTTGGGAATATCACACACCCTCACCCTCACTTGATTGTACCCAGATCGAAGATCAATCTTAGAGAAGAAGCTATCCCTTTACAATTGGTCAAATAAGTCTTCAATCTTTAGAAGAGGATATCTATTCCTTATATTAACCCTATTGAGTTACCAGTAATCAATGCACATTCTAAGTGACTCATCCTTCTTTTATTAAACAACACCGGAGCACCCCAAGGTGATTAACTAGGTCTAATAAATCTTTTTTTCATCAAATCTTTCAATTTCTCTTTTAACTCCTTCAACTCCATCGAGGCCACATGGTAAGGGGAAATGGAGATAGGTTGAGTATCGGGAAGGAGATCTATTTAAAAATCTATCTCCCTTTCGGGAGGGACACCGGGAAGTTCATTTAGCAAGACATCAATAAACTTGTTTACTATGGGAACTGACTCAATGGAATGGACTTTGAACTCCACATCCTTAACCCTCACAAGATGATACAAACACCCCTTAGAAATCAACCTATAGGATTTAATCCATGAAATGAATCTACCCTTGACTAGCACATCTTGACTTTCCCACTTAAGGACGGGTTCACTAGGAAATTGAAACTTGACCCTATTAGTTCTACAATCATTAGAAGTATAGTAGGCATGCAACCAATCCATCCCAAGAATGATATCAAAGTCTACCATGTCTAATTCAACAACATCAAAAGGTAACATTTTATGCAAAATGTAAATAAGACAATTTCTATACACTTTCCTTGCAACAATTGAGACACCGATAGGAGTAGACACTTCATATAACTCATGCGACAACTCTAGAACAACATGAAACTTTTTAGCAACAAGAGGTGTAGCAAAGGAAAGAGTGGCATCCGAATCAATCAAAGCATACACATCAAAGTCAAAATTTTCAACATCTAGTTAACAACATCGGAGACCTCACCAACCCCTTGGCTTCCATATAGAGCATAGAATTGATTGTGCTTTGGGGCACCACCTTGAGGACCACCTCTACCGAATGAAACCGTATTGGCACCTGGGCCTCTTTCCACAGTTTCTTGGACAATCCACCTTTTTATGACCAAGCTCCCCACAATCAAAGCATGCATTAGAACCTTTCAAACACGGACCCCTATGACTCTTCCCACATGTAGGGCACACATCAATGAGAGCCACATTACAAACATATTGAGGACTAGGGAAGTCATTGGCAAATCCCATATTTGTAGCATGAGGAAGCCCTTGGCCTTGATAGAATCGGCCACCCTGATGGAACTTACCCCCATGACGGGCTCTCTTGGCCTCATGACCCTTCCTCTTTCTCATCTTTTCTTCCTCCATTTGCTCGGTATAAGTTATCAACCGAGACAAGTCCATGTCACCAATTAGCAAAGTGGACTGGCAATCCTCACTCACCAAGTCGGAGACCATCATCATAAATTTATTCATCCTCGATCTAGGATCGGCCACAAAGTGACGAGAATACTTCAAAAGTTGATTAAATTTGATGGCATACTCCCTCACACTCATAGCACCTTGTTTCGAATTCATAAACTCTACCAATTTTACCTCCCTAAGTTCAAGAGGGAAAGATTAAGGAAGGCCTATTTGAATAATTCTGAAAGTACCACATTACCAACCCCTTTCTCACCCTTTCATTGCTCAAACCAAATTTGGGCTATCCCTTTGAGTTGTACGTCACCAACTCTGCCTTTTCATTTTGCCAACACCCATGATATTAAAGATTTTGTAGACCTCATCAATGAACTCTTGTTATCTTCATCCACCTTTGACCTATGAAAAACTGGAGGATTCATCCTCACGAAGTCTCTTACCCTATCTCCTAGGGTAGTAGCATGAGGGGCTTGGGCCCCTTGTTGGACTTGGTTGGTTACCACTTGGGCAAGCATAGTAAGAGCATCCTAGAGCTCACCATTGGTAGGATGCTCCTCGGGAGCTTGGGCCCACCTTCCTCTAGTATTTGGCATGAACTAGCATAGCAAAGAACAATAGTTAGGGGAAAAACTCACCAAAACTCTATAGTACGACTTAGAACATGAAGAAGGGAAAAATTTTTGAAAATGCCTCACAACCTCTTATTCATAGTCATGGCACGCTTCACAACTATGAATAGGACTCTAATTAACGCGGTGTGTTGGACTCCGAGGATCTATCATACTAGTGCTCTGCTACCAATTTTATCACGACCCAAGCCTAGGGTCTAGATGTGACATGACGAATGGGGAACCCAAAGGAACCCCAATCAAGCCTCTCAACTTATCATTACACATCGTTGGTCGCGGAAGCATGTAAAAGATATAAAGCAAGCATAAGGAGCAAAGGGGCTAAGGGATAGCTTGCCAAAACATCAACATCAATGACAAGGAGTCATAGCTCATATCATAATCACACAACTTATCCAACAAACACCTCTAAATACATAGATTGAGCGGGGGCCAAGACAAAGTAACCAGGAACACCCTTATAGTCAAAATAGAACATAAGAAAAAGCCTCAATAAATAGATAATAGAAATCATAGCTAAGGTCTCCGTAATGGAGGACTCACCAACAAGCTTGGAATAGCCCCAACTAGCCATGCGGAGGGAGAGGATGATCATCTTGAGCACCAGTTCCTACAAGGTGATATCAAGTAGGCAAGAGTATGCATTAGTACATTTGAATGTACTAAGTATGTGGGATGTAATGCAACATGAAATAAACATCATAATCCAAAATGCATAGCAATAGGCAATGGGCATGTTATAGCAAGATGGCATGTATGAACAATGCATAAGTAAAACATGCTTAAGTAACTCATGCTCATATAGGATATTATATATGTACAAGAGACCAAAATAAATTTCCAAACTACGAACCCCTTGGTAGGTTAGTGATGTTGCCACCCATCATTTAGGTGGATGGGCGTTATCCCTCATCTAAGTTGGTAATAGTGCCGCCCCATCACCATGGTGGAGAAGTACAAAACCTTTCCTAGGTTTACGAGTAATAACTCCCATCTATGTTAGTGATGATGTCGCCCCATCACCAGGTGGAGAAGTACAGACCCTTCACTAGGTTATCCGGGTGCTCAAACCCCCCTAATTGGGCATGGTCGATTCTAGACTTTATATAGGATTCATCATATGCTATAGTGTAACACTTCATACAGGAATAATCATATGCATAAGGTTATTCCATCATCATATTATCATTCATATCATATCTCATGCTTTGGACCTTCACTTCCTCAAGAAACCATAACTGGACATTTTATCAAACACCTTGGGGTGTGTAATAGGGATAAAAGACCATGCAATTTGGAGATGAAATCATGCAAGAAAATCTATAGTAAAACCAGAATTCAACACCTTGCAACACTGCCAAGACATTCATTTCAAAACTCTCATCAAATCCAACATTAGATCCAATATTTAGAGCTCAAAATATGCTAAAACAACCATACTTTCGTGAAATAAAATCATTGTGCAGTAAATTTCTCAATATACAAAGACCCACATGAAAAATAAACTTCAAAGCATGCAATATTAGTAAAAAGGAGGATTAGCCACCATGACTGAAAGGACCCAATCGTTCGACACCACATACCTTAGCTTTGGGGAAGTTCTTGATGAAGTTTGGAAATGGAGGCTTGAAGCTTGAAGAGAATCCTTAATTCCGGATGAGGGTTTTGAGTCTTGAATTTTGAAGTGAAAATTTGGCTAAGTGTTTTGGGGAGTATTGGGAAATGTTCAGGATGATATAAGGGTGAAATAAGACTAGGTAGAGGTAAAAAACACGTTAGGGAACACTTAGGCCCAAGACCCCAAAGCCTTGGACCGAGATAGAAATCACTGGCAACGAAATACACAGGTCTACGATGCGGACCTGTTGTGAAGGCCAAATTAACACATGTTTGCGACAGTTGTGCATCGTGGTGCTGGCACAAATCATCTCTAGAAATTGAAAATTACGATAACTAAAATTGCTAATCGTTTGCTCTAAAATTGAGTTAGACCTTTTTCCCTAATTTTTACCTCCTGAATAAGAATATAAATTTAGATTTTCAAAATAACAAACGAATTTTGAGATATATGGAATTTAAAACTTCGGCGAATCTGAGGCACACTTTTGGGCACTTTTTGGGGTCGTTTTCACCGTGTGGCATGCCAAGTCCGTATGGAGTGCCCATGGTGCAACACTTGGGAAAAATTTGAAATTGGACTCAAGACTTGGCACTTAGAAAAAAATTTTGACTCACAGTAGGCCTCACGGGCCGTGCGCCTTCACACGGTCCGTGTGAAATGGCCTTGGCCCCAATCTTAGAAAATTTTGTGAAAGTTATGAGACGGTGATTTAACACTTAGAAAATATTCACTCCGAAATCACCACAAAGGGCCTCTCGCCCTGTGCCAAGCTACATGATCCGTGTTGCTTGGGCATAGCACCACACTTGGCCTAGAAAGACACTTTACGCCCAGTAGGAGGCCATACGGCTAGTCTCATGGCCAGTAGTAAGCCACACGGCTCGTGTCCCTGGTCATGCCCCTATAATTGGTTCTAAAAAAATCCCACACAAGAAATGTCGGACAAGTATGGTTCCACTGAGTATCAAATGGCTAGTGCCGACACACACTGCTCATGTAGCCCTCCCTGGGATAACACTTGGTCAAACTTTCATCCAAAAGACAAATTTTCAAGTGTTCACAACGTCTTACTGAATCTAGGTCATTACAGAAGTGGTCGTGGCACCATCCTTAGAAATATTTATGAAAGTTATAAGATAGTAAGTATATAGTTAGGAAATTGTTTCTCCGAAAGCACCATGGAGGACCTCACAGCCCGTACCAAGCTACACGATCTATGTGACTTAGGTGCAACACTATATTTGGCCTAAAAAGGCACCTTCATGCCCAGTAAGAGGCCATACAGCCAGTCCCACGGCTAGTGGCAAGGCACACTGCCCGTATCCCTGGTCGTGCCCCTACACTTGGTTCCAAAAAGCTCCCACACATGAAATGTTTGCCAAGTATGGTTCCACTGAGGGTGACACAGCCAGTGCCAAGGCACACGACTCGTGTGGCCCTCCTTGGGACAATACTTGGTCAATGTTTCATCCAAAAACCAAATTTCCAAGTGTTCACGACGTTGTACGAAATTCGGGTCATTACACCCAATATGTTTTCTAACTCGAGATCTAATATCAACATTTGATCCTAAACTTGACTCAAAACTCAACCCCTACATTCGACCTCAACTCTTGACACCCAATATTTGAAACCCAGCTTTCAACACCAACTTCCAGCCTAGCACAAAACCTAAATCATAAATTTAGACTCGAACCTTCACCTTGTATCCTACTTTCAAATAGAAATATGACCCCATTCGATCCAAACATCTGATATGAGACTTGACCCTAACTATTGACTCTTGATTCGGCCTGACTTTTGACTCGAGATCTAGCTCTAATATTAGACCCTCGACCTAACTTGTGAATAGGGATTTAACCTTGACACCTATACACGGTTTCTGACTCCCGACCTAGAATTCAATCCCAAATTCTAACTTATATCCCAACTCTAACTCTCGATTTGGGATCCAAGTTCAAATCGGGACTTGGCAATTCGGTCTGACTTTTGAACCGGGATCTGATCTTGACACTCGAATAAATGTTAAATAAATATTAAACATGTAAAAATTCTCTATTCTTTGTTTATCAGAAATATATCAAATCTCATTGGGCTCAAATTCTCCATCAATAACACTCAAAATAAATTTTGAGAGCTAATGGATTTCTCTTTCTTGTGTCTTCTTCTACATTTCCATCAATCCCAAATTCGAGTTTGTGGATATGAAGTCTAAGAGAACATAGGTAAGTAACATCATTGCTGATTATCTTTCTCAATTTTTGTTGAGAATTTACTTAATCATTTGTCTGTTTATCCCAAACAATGAGCACATGGTTAGAATGTTAGAGAATAACAACAACGGACGTTAATGCTGTGATTACTTCACTATGGATTGAGCCTTTGTAGACTAAAGTTTTGAGTGAAAGAAAAAATAATTTTCAACTGTCTCTTGCTTACCAGTTTTTCCTTATTCCATATTTAGTTTGTATTATTCTTGATGATTGGAAAGTCATTGATTGCAACTTAGAAACTAGGTGGATAATGTGTCCGTTCTTCTATCCTTTTTCATGTAAGACCAAATGATTCAATAAGATTTGAACCCACGACGTGATGCTCTCTGTGTTTTTTGAACTTTCTAAGAATGTTGTTGTAGTTACATTGAATTCTAAAGAGTATACTATTTTTGAAATATCATACAAATGATTATCAATATTTTTGAAGAGTTCAAGCTACATAAGCAGCTCTTTAACAAAGCCAAGTGTAATAAACATTACTTCTTTCTGAAAATTTGTTGTTAGTGTAAATAATATAGGCTGTTTTGACAAGACTGACTCACAACTTGAAGTTGCAGTTTCTAGCCTAGTTATGAGTCCTTTAAGCTTTGTGGTCATGTGTAGTCAACAAAAAAATGAACAAAATTTTGTGTGCTTTTTTTATCGTATAGTGAACATTAAACTGAATTTATATGAATATTTAGTACTACAAAATAATTATAAGGGTTTCAAATTAATAATTTGTGTCTTTTAACATTTCTATCATTTTAGGCTTGTAGTGTTCATATTAAATGAGGCACAATGTCTCTCTAGTTAATATCATCAAAGAAAATGAGACACATTGTCTCTCTCATTAATATCATCAAAGAAGATGATGAAATGGTGTTTCCTCCCTCAAAAACTCAAAAAATGTCTCGTGGATCATTCATGGAATCAACCATGAAGAAAGGTCTTCTCAATCGTTTTTTTTCTTAGAAAAATAGCAGAAGGGAAGCTAAGAAAAGCAAAAATTAGATGAAAGCAAGAAGATATTAGGAGAGCAGGTTGTAACTGCTTTTGCATCACAATTCTATGATGTAGGGATCCCTTTTAATTGTGTCAACTAAAAAACTTTTGATGAATTCATGAGATTGTAGGATAACATGGTCTAGGGATGAAGCCCTCCTAGTGGTCACCAAGTTAGAGTTTCTCATTTAAAAAAGAGGTGAAGAAGATAGACAAGATTGTTGAAAAACATAACATATAGTGGAGAGGTCACGACCCAAGCCTAGGGCCTAGAGGTGACACGGCGAATGGGGAACCCGAAGGAACCCCAATCATGCCCCTCAACTTATCATTACATATCGTTGGCGCAAAAGCATGTAAAAGATATAAAACAAGCATAAGGGCAAAGGGACTAAGGGATAGGTTGCAAAACATCAACATCAAAGACAAGGAGTCATGGCTCATATCATAATCACACAACTTGTCCAACAAACACCTCTAAATACATAGATAGTGCGGGGGCCAAGACAAAGTAACCGGGCTCACCCTCATAGTCAAAATAGAACATAAAAAAGTGTCTCAATACATAGATTATAACAATAAAAGACTAAGTTCACTGAAATGGAGGACTCAACAACAAGCTTGGAATAACATCGACTAGCCACATAGAGGGGGAGGATGATAAACTTGAGCACCAGTTCCTACTTGGTGAAATCATGTAGGCAAGAGTATGAGTTAATATATTTAAATGTACTAAGTATGTGGGATGCAATGCAATAAGAAATAAACATCATGATCTAAAATGCATAACAATAGGCAATGGACATATTATAGCAAGATGGCATGTATGAACAATGCATAAGTAAAACATGCTTAAGTAACCCATGCTCATATAGGATATCATATGTACAGAAGAGACCAAACTAAATTTCCAAAGTACGAACCCCTTGGTAGGTTAGTGATGTTTCCACCCCATCACTTAGGTAGATGTGTACTAACCCTCATCTATGTTGGTGAAAATGTCACCCCATCACCACGGTGGAGAAGTACAAACCGTTTCCTAGGTTGACGAGTATAAACCCCCATCTAGGTTAGTGATGATGCCACCCTATCATCAGGTTGAGAAGTACAAATCCTTCACTAGGTTATCTGGGTGCTCAAACCCCCGGGATTAGGCATGATCGATTCTACACTTTATATAGGATTCATCTATGCTCTAGTACAACACTTCATATAGGAATAATCAATACATAAGTTCATTTCATCATCATATCATATCTCATGCTTTGGATCTTCATTTCCTCGAGAAACTACAACCAGATATTTTATCAAACACCTTAGGGATGTGAAGGAGAGATA
>JAABOM020058226.1:0-14190 GCA_011800125.2 Solanum clarkiae | reverse complement strand
CTTTACCATCTTGTGAGGGTTAGGGATGTGGAGTCCAAAGTCCTTCCTATAGAGTCGGTTCCGATTGTAAATGAGTTCCTTGATGTCTTCCCAAATGACCTTCCCAGTGTTCCTCCCGAAAGAGAAATAGATTTTGGTATAGATCTCCTTCCTAATACTAAACCCATTTCTATTCCCCCTTACCGTATGGCCCCGACAGTGTTGAAGGAACAATTGAGGGACTTGTTAGAGAAGCGATTTATTTATTAGGCCTAACCAATCACCTTGGGGTGCACTGGTGTTTTTTGTGAAAAAGAAGGATGGGTCCCTTAGAATGTTATTGACTACCGATAACTTAATAGGGCCACCATCAAGAATAGGTATCCTCTTTCAAGGATTGATGATTTGTTTGACCAATTGCAAGGGGCTAGCCATTTCTCTGAGATGGATCTTTCATCCGAGTAGCATCAAGTGAAGGTGAGGGATGTGATATTCCCAAGACAGCCTTCCGGACTAGGTATGAGCATTATGACTTTATTGTGATATCTTTTGGGTTGACCAATGGACCGACCATCTTCATGGACCTCATGAATAGGGTATTCAAACTCTATCTTGATTCATTTATTGTCATATTCATTGATGATATTTTGATCTATTCTCGTGGTGTGAAGGAGAATGGGGCTCATTTGAGGGTTGTGTTGCAAAAATTGAGGGAAGAGAAGTTACATGCCAAGTATGAGAAGTGTGAATTTTGGTTGAGGGAGGTTGCCTTCCTAGGACATGTGGTGTCTGGGGATGGTATTAAGGTGGATCCTAAAAAGATGGATGTGATTAGAAATTAGCCTAGACCATTGACCCCATCGGATATTAGGATTTTCTTGGGCTTAGCGGGTTATTATCAGAGATTTGTGAATGGGTTCTCTTCTGTTGCTTCTCGTATGACTAAATTGTCTCAAAAGAAGGTGAATTTTGTGTTGATCGACAGGTCTTAAAGGAGATTCCAAACAATGAAAGATAAGCTTGTGTCCGCTCCTATATTGTAACTATCGAAAGGGCCTGAGGTATCTGTTGTGTATTGTGATGCTTCTAGAGTTGGTTTGGGTTGTGTTCTAATGCAAAAGGGTAAGGTGATAGCCTATGCTTCTAGGAAACTCAAAATGCATGAAAAGAATTATCCTACTCATGATATTGAATTGGCCGCAGTGGTATTTGCATTAATGATTTGGCGTCATTACTTGTATGAGGTGTATGTTGATGGCTTGAGAGTCTCCAATATGTCTTCACTCAAAACAATATTAACTTGAGGCAAAGGAAATGATTATAACTTCTTAAATACTATGATATAAGTGTGCATTATCATATGGATAAGGCTAATATGGTGGCAGATGCTTTGAGTAGGGTTTCCATGGGTAGCCTAGCTCATGTTGATGGTGGTGACAGAGAGGTGGTTAGGGAGGTCTATCGTTTGGCTAGATTGGGAGTTAGGTTGGAAGGGTAGACAATGGTAGTAGTGTTGTTGTTGATGGTTCTAAATCTTCATTGGTGGATGAGGTGAAAGCTAAGCAATATCTTGATCCCTCCTTATTGGAATTGGAAGCCTTGTTTAGAAATAGGAAGGTGGAGGTTTTCTCCCAAGGAGGAGATGGGGCACTTAGCTGCCAAGGGAGATTGTGTGTGCCTTGTGTTGATGGCTTGAGAGAGAGAATTCTTGATGAGTTCCTATTCTATTCACCCTGGTTCTATTAAAATGTATAGAGATTTGAGAGAGATGTATTGGTGGGGACGCATGAAGAAAGATATTGCAAAGTTTGTGTCTAGTTGCCATAGTTGTCAACAAGTCAAAACCAAATATCAAAGGCTGGGTGGCCTAACCCAAGACATAGAGATTCCTACTTGGAAGTGGGAAGAGATTAATATGGACTTTGTAGCTGGTTTTCCCAAGACTAGGAAGGGTTTCGATTCCACTTGGGTTGTGGTTGATAGGATGACGAAATCGGCTCACTTTCTACTAGTTAAGACCACATATGGGGATGAGGAGTATATTAGGTTATACATCCATTTCTTGGTGAGATTACCTTGGGTTCTTTTATCCATCATATCGGATTCACATTTTTGGAGGTCTTTCCAAAGGGGTCTTGGTACAAAGGCTAATCTTAGTACAACCTTCCCCCTCAAACGGATAGCCAAGATGAAAGGATTATCCAAACCCTTGAGGATATTCTTAGATCTTGTCTATTGGAGCTTGAGGGTAGTAGGGATGATCATCTTCCGTTGATTGAGTTTTCCTACAACAATAGCTATCATTCTAGTATCGGTATGACTCCTTTTGAGGCTATCTATGGTAGATATTGTAGATCACTAGTTGGGTGGTTTGAAGTTGGAGAGATGGCTATGTTGGGGACAGATCTGGTTATAGAGGCTCTTGAGAAGGTTAGGATAATTAGGAAGAGGTTAAATACGACCCAAAGTCGCCAAAAGTCCTATGCCGATGTGAGGAGAAGGGATCTTGAATTCAAAGTGGGTGATTGAATTTATTTGAAGGTGTCACCCATGAGGGTGTGTTTATCTTTGGTAAGAAGGGTAAGTTGATCCCAAGATATTTTGACCCTTATAGGGTAATGAGGAGAATTGGCAAGGTAGCTTATGAGTTGGAATTGCCTAGTGAGATGGAATTGGTTCATCTGGTTCTTGATGTGTCTATGTTGAGGAAGTGTGTGGGTGATCCTAATGCTATTTTTCTCCTTGATATTATGGGTATTGTGGAAGACAATTTGTCTTATGAAGAGGTTCCGGTTTAGATGTTGGATATACAAGTGAAGAGGTTGAGGAACAAGGATGTGGCTTCCGTTAAGGTCCTTTGGAGGAAGCAACAAGTTGAAAGTGCTACTTGGGAGGCCGAAGCGGACATACAAAAGCAATATCCTTAACTTTTTCCACTCCATTCAAGCCTAAGATATCAATCTAAGTCCCCTATGTGATTTCAAGTCTGAGTTCAGCCCATGATATGTGCATACATTCACGTTTAACTTGACAAGTTCATGATGATTTTACTCTTATGTCGAGATTATTGAGATGATGTTTAAAGTACATTCTTGCATCCTTATGTGATATGAAATTGTCATGTTTGTGTCTCTCATATATATTTTTTTGACATCCGGGGATGAATGTTCCCAAAGGAGAGATATTAAAATGACCCCAAAAAGTGTCCAAAAATGTGCCTCAGAAGTGTCCAGAATCGTAATTTCCTTATATCTCAAAATACAATATGATATTGAAAAACTGACTTTGTATTCTTGATCATTGGGTCAAATTGCATAAGAAATGGGTCTAACCCCAATTTAAGAGCAAATGATAAGCAATTTCATTTTTCGTAATTTTTCTTATCCAAAATCGATAAGCGACAGTGCCGCGACGCGCAGCTATCACAGACATGTATGAATTTTGCCTCCGCGATAGGTCCACATCGCAGACCAGGCACGGACCTATGTATTTTGTTGCCTATGATATTTATCTTGGTCCAAGGCTTTTGGGTCTTTGGCCAAAGTGTTCCCAAACATGAAAATACCTATACTTAGCTATATTTCACCCTCATATCATTCAAAACATTTCCAATACTCATTCAAACACTTAGCCAAACATTTTACTCCTAAATTCAAGTCTCAAACTCATCCAGATTTCAAGGTTCTTTTTCAAGCTTCAAGTCCCCATCTCCAATCTTCGTCAAGCTAATCTCTAAAGCTAAGGTATGTGGATTTCTTTCATGGGTTCCTTTCACCATGATGCCCAAACTTTCTTTTCTTAAAATATTGCATGATTTAAAATTAATTTACTCATGGGTCTTATTCATTATGAAATTCATTACACACTATGTTGGGGTTTATGAAATTGTGACTATTTTACTATGTTTTGGGCTATGAACCTAAGATCTATTGTGAGATTTGATGAAGGGTTTTAATGTATATTGTCTGAGGGTGTTACCAAGTATCTATTGATGGTTTTATGTGGAGTTTTCTATTTAACACTCTTGAATTGCATGGTCTTACACTAGCACTACACACTCGCCAAGTATTTGATAAAATGTCCAGTCATAGTTTCTTGAGGAATTGAAGGTTCAATGCATGTCTTATGAGTTAAATGACTTTATCATAAAGGAAGGTTTATATACAACGATTACATGACGATGAAAGGAATATATGTATATGATATTATCTCAATAGTGTTGGGGATGTCCAAGCCTCATCCGGGAGGTTGTAGGCCTGGGCAAACTTGCTGAGAGATTTTTACCTCGAGGCTTGGGAGGTGGCGGACCTGTGCAACCTTGTTGGTGGTTTGTACCCATCAACCTTGTTGGGGGGTTTGTACTCCATCAACCTCATGAAGGTGTTTATACCTCATGTGCCTCTCCAAGGAGTGGTAGGGCTTGGATAGCATTAAGAATAGTAACTCCTTACACATGTATTATGTTCAATATAAGCATGATTTTCCTTCAAGTATCATTCATACATGCCACGTTGCTATATTCCTATTCATTGTCTATAATATGCATTTTGATTATGGTACTTATCCCTTGTTGCATTGCATCCTACGTACATAGTACATTTAAATATACTAACGCATACTCTATGACTACATGATGTCACCATGTAGGAATGGAGCCCCGCTTGAGCATCCCCATCCACGTGGCCAGTATACTTCCACTCAAGCTTGTTGGTGAATCCTTCATTTCAGGGAAGTTGCTTATGATCTCTTACTATGTTCTAGAACTGCCTTTCTTTTATGTAAATATTGATTATGAGGGTGAGCCCGGTTGCTTGTCTTGGCCCCCGCTCTTATCTATGTATTAGAGGTGTTGTTGAACATGTCATGTGTAATGTTCTGAGCATTGACTCTCTCTTGATTCTTGTTGTTATGATATGAATGATGTCCCTTAGCCCAATTCCCTTATTTCTACTCTCTTGTTGCTATTTTATTGCTTCCACGAATAAGGATGTGTAATGATATTGTAAGAGGCTAGCTTGGGGTCCCTATAACAACCCAAAAAGTGCCCGAAAACGTGCCTCAGAATTCTCAGAATTTTAATTTTTATGTATTTCAAAATTCATTCGTTATTTCAAAAATTCGACTTCGGATTCTTGTTTAGGGGGTCCAAATTAGGGGAAAAGGGGTCTAACCTCGATTTAAGAGAAAATATTTAGCAATTATGGAATTTCAAGAATACAATTTCCAAAAAAAATTTCGCGTCTGAGGCACGACGCATTCCAGTGTTATTTCGTGCATTCTCCGTTTTCGAGTTCAAGGCTTTAGGTCTTGGGCCTAAGGGTTCCCACATGTGTTTTTACCTATGCTTAGCCAAATTTCACCTTCATATCATCCTAAACATTCCCCAATCCTCACTAAAACACTTAGCCCTATTTTCACTCTCCAAACTCATGTTCCAAACCCTCATTCCAAGCTAGGGTTCTCCTTCAAGGTTCTTCTTCAAGCTTCATGTCTCCATCTCCAATCTTTACCAAGTTAATCTTCAAGCTAAGGTATGAAGGTTTATTTCATGGGTTCCTTTCACCCATGTTACCCAAGCCTCCTTTCACTCAAATTGCATGATTTAAAGTTGATTTACAAATGGGTATTGATCATTATGATATTCACTGCATACTATGTTAAACCTATGTAAAGTTGTGACTGTTTTGCTAGGTTTTGAGCTCTAAATCTTGGATCTAATACTGGGTTTATTGAGGGGTTTTTATGTGAATGTCTTGGGGGTGTTGCAAGGTTTGATTGATGGTTTTACAGTAGATTTTATTGCATGATTTCATCTCTTAATTGGATGGTCTTTTACCCCTATTACACACCCTCAAGATGTTTGATAAAATGTCCGGCTAGGATTTCTTTAGGAAATGAAGGTTTCAAAGCATGAGATATGATATGAATGATATTATGATCATGAAATGAATTACGCATATGATATACTCTATATAAAATATTGCATTAGACCATACCTGATCTGGGGGGACAAGAGCCCGGGTAACTATGTTGGGGGTTTATACTCATCAACCATGCGAGGGGTTTATACTTTGTCACTGTGTTGGTCTGTGTTTACCATCAACCATGTTAGGGGTTTGTACAACACAATCACCTAGGGGTTTATATCTTGAACAACTAGGTTGGTCTCTTCTGCACATATGGTATCCTATATGAGCACGAGTACGTAAGCATGTTTTACTTAAGCATTGAACATACATGTCACATTGTTATATTACGTCTATCGCTTAATATTATGCATTTTGATTATGATGCCTACTTATTGTTGCATTGCATCCTATATACTTAGTATATTCAAAGGTACTAATACATACTCTATGCCTACATGATATCACCGTGTAGGAACTGGTGCCCAAATTGATCATCCTCCTCCACATGGCTAGTTCGATGCTATTCAAGCTAGTTGGTGAGTCCTCCACTTCGGGGACTTTAGTACATGTCTCTCTTATTATGTATTGAAACATTCTTCTTTATTTTCTATTTTGACTATGAGGGTGAACCTTGTTGATTTGTCTTGGCCTCCGCTCTTATCTATGTAGTAGAGGTGTTGTTGGACATGCTATGTATCTATGTTATGATCCTTGACTCTTTTGCCTCTGGATGTTTTTGATATACAAATTGTCCCTTAGTCCCTTTCCCTTATATCTACTCTTTTATGTCATTTAAATGCTTCCGCGACCAATGATGGGTAATGATAAGTTAAAAGGATTGTTTGGGTCCCCCATTCGCCATGTCACATCTAGGCGCTATTTTGGGTCATGACAATCTTGATATCAGAGCTCTAGGTTGAAAGTTCCTCAGAGTCCAACACACCTCATTGATTAGAATCTTATTCATGGTTGTGTTGTGAACCACAACTATGAGTAGGAGGCTATGAGGCATTCTAGGAAATATTTCACTTCTTCATGATCCACGTTGTGTGACAGAGTTAGGCCCCCTAGGGCTTATTGCTAACCCTTAACCATTACATTTCATAATATGTCTCAAGCTACTCAAGACGACGATATATTGAATACGAGGTTCGAGATGCTCTATGGATAATGGCCAAAGCGATGACAATATTGGCAACTCAACTCAATCATTAAGTGGGTGCTCCTGAGACTTTTAGTGGTGAGAGGAGAGGTAGATGACAAGAGGGCCCGTAATGTGGGTAAGTTCCAAAGTCTCAAATGTAGAGGTGTTGGTGATGCGGCGCCTAATGGTGTGTGTTCTCATTATGGAGGGGGTCATAGAGGCCCATGCTTGAAAGGCACCAATGCTTGTTCCCATTGTGGTGAGGAGGGGCATAAGTGGAAGGATTGTACTTGTAAACGCTATAAGGATAAATGAGATGATGGTGGGATGACTAATCCCAAGTGTCAAAGGTGTGAAAAGAACCATGGTGGCCCGTGTCGGAGGAACACTAATGCTTGCTTTGGATGTGGTAAGGTGGGTCACAAGTGAAACGACCCGAAAAAGTACCAAAAAACGTGCCTCGGAATGCCCAAAAATTTTGATTTTTTATATTTAAAAATCCGTTCGTTATTTCAAAAATCATACTTCATATTTGTGATCAGGGGGTCCAAACTAGGTGAAACTAACCTCGATTTAAGAGAGAAAGAATAACAATTATAAATTTTTAAAGGATGAATTCTAGAGAGCTTACTGCGATGCCTCCGCAACGCACCTTGGGCAAGCCATAGTGTAAAATCATCTCCGCGTCCTCTCCACGATGCAGAGATGTGTTTTTGGTCACCTGGTAGTCTTTAAGTATGGTCCAAAATATTCTAAGTGTTGGGCCAAAATTTCCCAAACATATTTTATCGATACTTAGTCAATTTTCACACTCATATTCCCCAAAATATTTCCCAAGCTCATTTAAACACTTAGTCATATCTTCACTCCTAAACTCAAGACCCAAAACCCTTATCCGGATTTAAGGATTCTCTTCAAGCTCCAATTCTCCATTGTCAACCTTCACCAAGAACTTCTCCAAAGCTAAGGTATATGGTGTTGAACAATTGAGTCCTTTATCCCATGGTGCCTAAACCCTCTTTTACTTAATTTTGCATGATTTAAAATTAATTTTACATGCGGATCTTGTATATTGACAAATTTACTGCACAGTGATTTTAGTTAATGAAAGTATGGTTGTTCTGGCATGTTTTGAGCTTCAAATCTTGGATTTGATGAGGGGTTTTGATATGACCGTATTAGGGATGTTGCAAGGTGTTAATTAAAGGTTTTACCACTGATTTTCCTACATGATTTCATCTCTAAATATCTTGCTCTTTACCCCCATTACACCCCCCAAGGTGTTTGACAAAATGTCCGGTTATGATTTCTTGAGGAAATGAGGGTCTAAACCATGAGATATGATATGATTGACTATATGATGATGAGATGAGCTTATGTATATGATGAATACTTTCTAAAGTGTTGTGGTAGACAATGCCCACTTCAGGGACCTAGTTGAGGGGTTGAATGCTCAACCACTAGGGTGATGGGTGCGATCATCACTAACCCAGTTGAGGGGTTGAATGCTCAACCACTTGGGTGATGGGTGCGATCATCACTAACCTTGATGAGGGGTTTGTGCCTCACCCACTAGGGTGATGGGTGCTATCATCACTAACCCCAAGGAGTTTATACCTTGGCAATCTAGCTTAGTCTCCTCCTCACATATGATATTCTATATGAGCATGATTTACTTAAGCATGTTTTACCTATGCATTGATCATACATATCATATTGCTATATTATGCCTATTGCCTATCATTATGCATTTTGGATTATGATGTCTATCTATTGTTGCATTGCATCCCACATACTTAGTATATTCAAAAGTACTAATGCGTACTCTTGCCTACATGATATCACCATGTAGGGACTGGTTCCCAAGTTGATCATCATCCTCTTCCACGTGGCTAGATGGTGCTATCCCAAGCGTGTTGGTAACTCCTCTATTTCTGGGACCTCAATTTATGTTGATCTTATTTTTGTAATGAGACATCTCTCTTATGCTCTATGTTGACTATGAGGGTGAGCCCAGTAGCTTGTCCCCCCGCTATATCTATGTATTTGAGGTTTTTGTTGGACATACTATGTACTTATGATAAGCTTGACTCTTATCTCTTGTTTATGATGTTTATATGAGTTCACTTAGTCCCATTTCCCTATTATTACTCTTTACGTCTTTGTATGCTTCCGCGACTAATGATGTGTAATGGAAAGTTAAGAGGCTTGTTTGGAGTTCCTTTGGGTTCCCCATTCGCCGTGTCATGTCTAGGCCCTAGGTTTGGATCGTGACAACAAGCTTGTCGACTGTCCATTTATTCCAAGGGGGTGTGAGGGTGGTTGACTTTTGGACTATGGTGGCTATGTTGATCAAGTGATTTAAGAAGGGGATGAGATGCCCGATGCTATTACCAGTAAGTTGAAGTTTCCTTGGCTCTGATGTGCATACATTGTTAGGGCTGATGTGCCACTATTTCTTCTCTATTATTCTTGGTTGATGGTGGGGCTTCTTGTATGCCCAAGATGTGGTGTGGATCTTTGGTGTCTATCCTTATTTTGGGTGTATTATTGCTAAGGTTCATAGGTGTTGACCTAGGTTTGTATTGCATTAGGCCTTCCTTTGTGGTTTGTTGGGGTGGTATGGTGAATTTGGATGTCATTATAGGGATGGAATGGATACATGTATGTAGTGTCTTCATGGATGGTAGGACCCCTAGAGCTAGATCGCGAATCCCTAATGAACACGTCATGAAGTGGGAGGTTGTCAAGTGGTAGCAAAAGAGGTAGGTCCATTTCTTATTTTAAGGTACAATTGGGTCTCTAAAGGGTTGCATATGTTATCTTGTTAGAAACGGAGGTGTTGAACCTAAGTTGTTTTGTCTATAGAACCTTTGTTGGTGGTAGATGAGGTTTTGAATATCCTTTCCGATATTTTGAATTTTGGGCTAGTGTCCTTTGGTTTGACTAGTACACCGGGTATGCCTACAAGTCTCATGAGTAAGATCTTTAGTCCCTATTCTAATAGGTTTGTGGTGGTTTTAGTGATGATAATATGGTTCATTCCCTAATGAGGTAGTGCATATGAATCATTTGAGGATAGTACTACAAGTTCAAGGAAGAAGGTTGGGTGTTAAGTAGGAGAGATAGGGAGTTTGGTGGTAAGAGGTTGCCTTCCTAGGTTGTGTGGTGCCAATGAGGGCATTACGGTGTACCCTAGTGAGATAAAGGGGATTAGGTGTTAGCCTAGACATTGACTTCCTTGGGTATTAGGAGCCTCTTGGTTTTAGTGGGCTATTACCGGTGATTGTGAGTAGGTCCTATTTTATTGTTGCTCCTATGACTTAGTTGACCCTAAGTAAGGCCAATGTGGTGACCGACATTTTGCATGGGGTGATTTGATAGGTCTGGGAGTTAACATTTCTTGTGTCATTCCTTGGTGCTAGTAGGATTCATGTGTATGAGGGTTGAGCCTTGATCCCTTCCAATCGAGGAACCCAAAACTATTTTCAAGAACCTACATGGATTTTTCTTACTTTAATTTGGAGTTTTGAATATTATAATTCCTAAAATTCTATTAATGCATAGATAGCATTTATTTGATGATTTAATGTGATTTAAACCATTATATGAGGCTTTACCTTGGGTTTATGAAATTATAAGTATACATGTCTCCTTTTTGAATCACTACTATGAATTTAAATATGGAAATAACTATGTTTTCACTTCAACTTCATATTATAAGTATTGATTTTTAAATGGAGCCTTAGATACCCATGTCATTTCCTCATTGTTTATAGCATATGCATTCGTGTACACAGATTATTTTGAAAAATTATGTTATGGGTAAGCCCAATTTCGTTTTATGGTATGATTTTGATAAAAGGGTGGTTATGACAATATTGTGATCACATATATGTCTAGGATTTTGGATCTTTAAGCATTTTGGGTGCTTGCACCATTTTGGTATATGAATGAGCTATTCCTATGTATAAGTATTATGACTATGAAATTATGATTTTGGCATTTTAGCCTAAGTATGAATTATTATGAATGGTGTTTAGTTTTTAAACACAATTGTGCATTGAAATAATTCGGAATGAAAAAATGACTATTGCCTCTTTGAAAGTATGTATATGTATGTTATAAGTATTCTTGTGAGATAACGACTTAGCACCGATGGATTGAGAGGGGTTTCTATAAGGTTTGCCATGGGTTCTTGTTGCGTAGAACCTTGTCTTGTGATCTTGGGTTGGAGGTCTTGTGGTAGTTTAGGCTACTTGTATAGCATGTTTCTAATGAGTGTAGAACCCGTAAGGTTATAATATGATGGTTAAGGATGGTCGATCTATTCGGTCAACTCCAATGGGGTAGTCACTTCCCTAAGGTTGATTTGAGGTTCGGGTTTTGTTCTCGAGTTTGGAGGAGGGTAGGCGATATCCCTAAGTGCCCTTTTGAACTAGGAATGAGCATATTGAATATTGGAGTTGTTAGGTGGGCTTGTGCACAGGTTGGGTCTATTGGATTTCATGAATAGGGTCTTAAAACCCTACCTTGTACATTTATGGTGGTCTCTAGTGATGAGGTATTGATTTGTGTAGAACTTGTGAATCATTTTGGGGTAGTGTTGCAAGCCTTGGGGAAATGAGAGATTGTTTGCTAAATATGATAGGTGTGCATTGTGGATAGCAAGAAGGTGGTTAGAATTCTTTAAGGATTATGAATTGAGTGTGCATTATTTTTTTTCCCTAGTAAGGCTAATGTTGTGGTACGTGCTCTAGGTATCCTAGCATGTGTTGTTGATGGTGGCAACGAAGAAACTAGTGGGGCCCATCGGTTGGTTAGATTGGAAGTTAGGTTGAGAGAGGTTGAGCATGGTGGTGTAGCCTTCTTGATGGTTCCAAATCTTTTTGGGTTAAGAGGTCTAGACTAGGCAAGGCCTTGATTCTGCCTTATTAGAGTTGGAAGTTTTGAATGAGAGAATGATAGAGTGGTGGTTGTCTCCCAAGGGGGAGATGGTGGTTATGGTACCAGGTGGGTTAAGGAAGAAAATAGTGGGGCATATCGGTTGGTTAGATGGGAAGTTAGGTTGAGGGAGGTTGAGCATGGTGGTGCAGCCTTCTTGATGGTTCCAAATCTTTTTGGATTAAGAGGTCTAGATTAGGCAAGGCCTTGATTCCGCCTTATTGGAGTTGGAAGTTCTGAATGAGAGAATGATAGAGTGGTGGTTGTCTCCAAGGGGGAGATGGTGCTTATGGTACCAAGTGGGTTAGGTGTATTTAAGGTTTAAAATTGAGTTGAGGATTGTGAGTCCTTATAAGAGTGTATAGTGAGGTTGGTAAGATTGCATAAGTTTGGGAATTTGCCTATGGATGTAGATATGGTTTGTTTGGTCCTTGATGTTTCTAGGTTGAGGAGATGTGTTGGTGGCTCTAGTTCTATGAAACTCTTTGAGATGGTGGGTGATGTGGAAGATAAGTTAACTTGGACGAAGGTCCCGCTGGAGGTGTTGGATGTATGAATGGAGAAGTTGATTAATGATGACGCAGTGATCATTAAGGCCCTCTTAAAAGGATCATAAAGTCAAAGGTGTCTCTAAGGAAGCCAAAGCGGTCTTATGGGAGCGATATTCGCACACCACTCACTCTAATCAAGCCTAAGATAACGGGTAAGTTTTTTATGTGGTTCTAAGTCTTATGTTTTAGCCCCTACGTCATTCATATGCATTCATGTTTAAATTGGCAAGTTTATGATGATTTTACACTTATGTTGAGGTTTTGAAAATGGTGTTTTACATGTTATGTTTCATTCTTGTTGGGCTAATTTCTTGATGATCACTCTTGTCTTGGACGTCTCTTTTACATTCGGGGACAAATGTTTCCAAAGGGGAGTTATTGTAACAACCCCAAAAAGTGCCCGAAAATGTACCTTGAAATGCCCAGAATTTTAATTTTCATATATCTCAAAATCCATTTGTTGTTCCAAAAATCTGACTTCGGATTCTTATTCAGGGCGTCCAAATTAGGGGGAGGAGGGTCTAACCCCGATTTAAGAGCAAAGATTTAGAAATTACGAAATTTCAAGAATGCAATTTCTAGAACAATTTCCGCGTCTGGTGCTCGATGCACCCCTGTGTTTTTTCGTGCATTTTCTGTTTTCGGGTCCTAGGCTTTGGTCCTTGGGCCCAAGGGTTTCCATACGTGTTTTTACCTATACTTAGCCAAATTTTACCCTCACATCATCCTAAACATTCTGTAATACTCACTAAAATACTTAGCTATATTTTCACTCCCAAAACTCAAGTTCCAAACCCTCATCCCAATCTAAGATTCTCCTTCAGGGTTCTTCTTCAACCTTGAAGTCTCCATCTCATATCTTCACCAAGTTCATCTCCAATTTAAGGTATGTAGCTTTCTTTCATGGGTTCCTTTCACCCATGATACCCATCCTTTTACTCAAATTGCATGATTTAAAGTTGATTTACAAATGGGTCTTGATCATTATGAAATTCACTGCATACTATGTTAAAGTTACGTAATGTTTTGACTGTTTTGCTATGTTTTGAGCTCTAAATCTTTGATCTAATGTTGGGTTTGATGAGGGGTTTTGATGTGACTATCTGGGGCATATTACAAGGTGTTGATTTATGGTTTTACAATAGATTTTCTTGCATGATTTCATCTCTAAATTGCATGGTCTTTTACCCCCATTACACACTCTCAAGGTGTTTTATAAAATGTCCAGCTAGGGTTGCTTAAGGAAATAAAGTTCCAAAGCATGAGATATGGTATGAATGATGTTATGATGATGAAATGAGCTTACATATATATGATATACTCTATATAAAATATTGCATTAGACCATACCTGATCCGGGGAACAAGAGCCCGAGTAACCATGTTGGGGGTTTATACTCATTAACCATGTAAGAGATTTATACTTTGTCATCATGTTGGTAAGGTGTGATTACCATCAAACATGTGAGGGGTTTATACCATACAACCACCAGGGGGTTTATACCTTGAATAGCTAGCTTGATCTCTTCTACACATATGATATCCTATATGAGCATAAGTACATAAGCATGTTACTTAAGCATTGAGCATACATGTCATATTGTTATATTATGTCTATTGCTTAATATTATGCATTTTGATTATGATGCCTACTTATTGTTGCA
>JAABOM020058225.1:0-14191 GCA_011800125.2 Solanum clarkiae | reverse complement strand
CCTTGGTGCCCAGCAAGCCCTTGGCTTGAGGTGAACACCTTAAGACAAGTTCTACATCTAAAATACCAAAGTCCTTCGGGATTTGGCATGATACGATGGTGAGCCATTTCACTTGTTGGTGGTTGTTGCTCCATTTTTCATAGAAGGATGTCTGAAAGAATTTGAGAAAGAACTTGGTGAGGAACTAAAAATATATCAATTGAAATATATAGGATCAGAATTTAAGATAAAATGATTATAGTGCTTATATAATTAATACAATAAGTTAATATATTATTTGCAGATGAGAAATATTTTGAATATTTATTACAAAAGAACAAAGTCTTACCTGTTTTAGATTTTATAAATCTCAAGTGTAACGACTTTTTCCTGCTTCCTCCTTTTTCTTTCTTTCTAATTTACACTTATTAGACTCAATCAAAATAATAGAATCTCAAATTAGATTTCTTACTTCTTTACATTGATAACTATTTTTATTTTTTAAATGAAAGATGAGTTTGATAGAATCAAGATAATAAATATATTATTATCTCCCTGTTATCTATTTTAATAAAGGCAACTAACATTTAATTTTTTTTCAACTTTTATTTTTATCCCTGAAAATCAGCACAAATTCAAATAAAGTTGGAGAATAACTAATGCTAAATACAAATATGACAAAATGCATGCAAAAAATATCTTAAAAGTACTTTAAATGGCATCTTGTGTCACATTTACGACTTATGATTATTTATTTTTATAAGTTGATTAAAAAAAGTTGTTATTCATCTAAAAAAATATTTCAGCTATTTTTAAGGGATTAGGGGGTTTTGCTATTTTTTTATTTTAATTTTTTGTCACGAACCAATTCGAGGGAGGCGTCATAACACAGTGAATACGAAACCCAAAGGCGCACCATCCGAGCATCTTAGCATAAAATAAGCATACATAAGGTTGGGCGTAATGTTGACCAAAGTTAAAATTTGGTTTCGAATATGACTAAAATCACAACTTTGGGCCTAAAAACCTCATTTTCATACCAAATTCAGTTTTGCAACTTTTAGTAGTTCAATTTCGACATTTCGGAGATAATGTAATTGACGGATCTCCGATCCAACCTTTGAAACTCAAAATGATATGAAAATTCACTTTTTCAACAATTTAAGCTTTCAAAAAGACCGAAACTCATATTTTTCAACTTCTAAAACTCAAAATTCCAGTTTTAACCATTCAAATATTTCAAATTAGGCCCAAAGTAACTTATGAAAGGGTAAAATAGTTAATTTTAAAGATAATGTCAGAAATAACAAACCGGGTCATTACATCATTCACCACTAAAAAGAATGTTCGTCCTCAAACATAAGGGAAAAAAGAGTACCTGAAGCCTAAAAAAGGCTGGGATATTTGGACGCATGTCAGAATCCAACTTCCAAGTGGCTTCATCAACAGAATGGTGCCACTACTTAACCTTCATAGAAGGTATTTCTTTGGATTTCAATCTCTGGACCTGCCTACCCAATATAACTATAAGTTTCTCTTCAAAAGATAAATCTGGACCCAACTCAACAGAGTCATAAGAAATTGCATGGGACTCATCAGGAATGTATTGGCAGAGTATAGAAACATGAAAAATAGGACGAACAGAAGATAATATCGGTGGTAAAGTCAACTCATAGGCTACCTAACCAACTTTACTCAAATCTCAAATGGGCCAATGAATCTAGGACTAAGCTTACTCCTCTTTCCGAATCTCATCACACCCTTCATGGGTGAGACTTTTAGAAAAATATTTTCACCAATAGAGAATTTAAGAGGCCTAACCCTCTTATCAACATAACTATTCTAGCGACTCCGAGCTATCAAAAGTCTATTCTGAATTAGCCGAACCTAGTCTAAGGCATGCTGAAGCAAATCAACACCCAACATCTCAGCCGAACCTAAATCAAACCATCCAATTCTACATTTCTAGTCATACAAGGCCTCAACTGGTGCCATTTGGATGTTGGAATGGTAACTATTATTATATGCAAACTCTGCTAATGGTAAGTGTTGGTCCCATCGAGCCGAAAAATCAATAACACAGGGCCTAAGTATGTCCTCTAACACCTGATGGTGCACTCTCACTTACCATCAGTCTGAAGGTGAAAAGCTGAACTCAAATCCACTCTAGTACCCAAATCCTACTGTAAAGCCCGCCAAAAGTGAGAAGTAAACACAAACCCTCTGTCTGATACCATAGACACTGATATACCATGCAATCTAACAATGTCCCGAACATACAATCTAGCCAACTGCTCTGCACTGTAGCTAGTCTTCATCAGTATGAAGTGTGCAGACGTAGTCAATTGATCAACGACCACTCAAACTGAATCGAACTTGCCCAAGGTCATAGGCAAACCTATGACAAAATCCATAGTCATTCTCCCACTTCCACTCGGGAATGCGCATCCTTTCCATCAATCCACTGGGCTTTTGATGATCATACTTCACCTGTTGATAATTCAAACACTTGGCCACTAACTCAACTATGTATCTCCTCATGCTAAACCACCAATAATGCTATTTAAGATCACGATACATCTTAGCCTCACCTAGATGGATGGAATATCTAGCACAATGGGCCTCCTCTAATACCAATCTTACCCGATCCCAAACTTTAGGCATACAAACTCTATCATTAACACTCAATACACCATTAGCATCAATAATAGCTATATTGGCTTCACTTCTCAATATTTTATCACGAATTATGCATAATCTAGGGTCCTTGAACTGGTGAGCACATATGTGATAAAAAAAAGAAGACCTAGGTTCAATAAATGCCAAAAAGTACTTTGAGGGGGAGAAATGCCCAAACGGACTATCTGCCTACCAAGTGACTGAACCTCTAGAGCTAAGAGTCTCTTCTCAGCTCTCAAGAATGCGAAACTCCCCATACCAATAGGCTTCTGACTCAAAGCATCTACCACGACTTTGGATTTCTCGAGGTGATAGAGAATAGAGATATTATAGTCCTTAAGCAACTCCAACTACCTACGCTGTCTCATGATCAAATTAGGCTGAATAAAGATGTATTTGAGACTCCGATGATCGAAAAATCTTTGAGCTTCTGGAAGCTCAAGTCACAATTATCCAACCACTGGAATGCTATGGTCATTTGCGTCAATCTAGTCAACGAGACTATTATAGATGAGAAACGCTGATAAAACCCTGCTAAACCAAGGAAACTCCAACCTAAGTTACTAAAGTAGGCCTAGCCCACTTACGAATAGATGCTACCTTAGCCATATCGACCGTAATACCCTCTTCTGACACAACATGGCCAAGAAATGCAACATACTCAAGACAAAACTCACACTTTGAGAACTTAGCATACAACTTCTCTTCCCTTAATCTATGATGTACAATCCTCAAGTACTGAGGATGATCTGCCTCACTCTTGGAATTAACCAAGATATCATTTATGAAAACAATAAAAGATGTCTAAATAGGGCTTAAACACTCGACTCATCCACTCCATAAAAGTAGATGGGGAATTAGTCAACCAAAATGACATGACCACGAACTCATAAAGCCTGTAATGGGTCCTAAAAGATATTTTTGGGATATTAGACTCCTAAACTCTCAAATGATGGTAATCGGACCTCAAGTCAATATTGGAGAACATTGAGGCACCCTACAACTATTCAAAAAGATTATCAATAAGAGGCAATGTATATTTGATCTTCATGGTCACTTCATTAAGCTAATGATAGTCAATACACATACGGATAGTGCCATCCTTCTTCTTCACAAATAATACATGAGTACCCAGGAAGATACACTCAGACGGATAAAGTGTTTCTTCAAAAAATCTTCTAACTGTTCCTTTAACTCCTTCAATTCAGTGGAGTTATCCTATAATGAGCAATAAATGTAGGCTTAGTTCCCGGCTCCACATCAATAGCAAAGTCAATATCACAATCCAGAGGAACACTAGGTAAATTAGTTGCAAATACATCCATAAACTCTCTAGCAACTCTAGTAGTCTCCACTCATACAGGCTCTTGAGAAACTACTCGAAAATAAGCTAAATATGCCAAACACCCTTTCTCCATCAGTCGACAAGCATGCATATAATAAATAACGCCCTTAGGGTAAGAGCTAGGTGCTCCGGTCCACATTAACTAAGTCAGGGAAAAATAGGGTCATTCTCTTCACATGATAGTCAATAATAACATGATAAGGTGACTACCAATCCATAACCAAAATCACATCAAAATCAACCATATTTAACAATATCGATCAGCCACAGTATCTTACCCCATAAAAGTCACAACACAACCCTGATTAACCTAGTTCACAATTAAAGATTCACTTACCAAGGTGGAAACAAAAATATGCTTGGCAAGTGGCTCACACATAATATTAATATCAGAGGCAAAATAGGCCGACACATATGAATAAGTAGAGCCTGGATCGAATAAAACTGAAGCCGAACAATGACACACCAGGACTGTACATGTGATAACTGAATATGAGGCTTCCGCCTCAGTTGTATCTAGAATAACATAGAAAAGTCCACGCCCACTTATAGCTTATAGATCACCACGAGCACAACCTCTCACTACACTATGACATCTTCTGTCACTATCTCTTATAGCCTGAAGTGTGTCTTTCAGTACCGATGTTGGAGCTGGATGAGCTGGCTAAAAACTTAAAGTCTGAGTAGGAGGTATACGATGAGGACAACGATGAGACAAGTGCCCAATATTATCACAATGATAACAAACCTTAGTCTCCTGTCTCTAAGATGGCATCCCTAAAAAGCCACCACGCCTGGTTGTACTAGCCACTTGAGTAGATCTGGACCTATCAACACTAGCAGATACTGGAAGAGCTGCCTAAATTGGCCAACGCTAATGGACTTGCCTCTGAATCTCTCGACCTTATGGTGGGTGTCCACTAAACTATCCATGTCAGCGTAACCTCTTCTCGCCACATTGTCTATCCTATCTGATATGCTCAATCATAGAGCGGATCTACAACACTGTAGAAAGTATTTCCAACCAACACCAAGGAAGTCATAGTCTCTTGAAGATACCCTGCTAAGAGCTTGGCAAGCCATCACATCCTCTCAAACTCAGTAGAAATGCTAGGCATGATAAATGTGGATAAAGCATGAAATCTAGCCTCATAGTCAGATACAAACTTAAATACTTGTTACAGCCAATCAAACTCATCTCGGCGACTGTCTTGGAGGTTGTAGGGCATGGATATCTCTAAAAATATTATAGTGAACTGTCCGCAGGTCATAGCTGGAGATCGAATAGGTCTCCAAGCTACCACTGATCGCCACCACTCCTTGGTAAGGCCACTGAACTGATATGAAGTGTAGACAACTCTATGCGACTCAAGAATAGCTAGAGTACATAACCAGTCTTGGTACTCTAACAGAAAATCATAAGCTATATTGCCAAGAGTCCCATCAAATTGCGGTGGAGCCAACTACACAGACTTCTCATAACTATTCTGCTCTGCTATAGACATGACTATACTGGTAGAAGATTGTGGAACCACAAAAAAGAGAGGTGTAATTGATGGAACAACAGCCAAAATCTGAAGCTGAGTACCTAAGTTCGATCTAGATGCCTGAAGTGGTGTAATAACAATCGTAGGAGGGTCTGCTGGAGCTGAAGAAGGACCCAAATGACATGACTAGACTGGCAGAAGATTGTGGAACCACAAACAAGAGAGGTGTAATTGATATAACAATAGCCAAAATCTGAAGCTGAGTACCTAAATTCGATCTAGATGCCTGAAATGGTGTAATAACAGTCGTAGGAGGGTCTGCTGGAGCTGAAGAAGGACCCAAATGAATCACAGTCGACTCTGGAGGAGCTCTAGAAGGAGCAATTGGTGTGGTAGAAATTGATATCTCAACAGTAGCTGGGGCTGGAGGAGCTCCCGCCAATCTAGCCAATAACATCATTAATAACTTCTGAACCAAGGGTGTAGTCTCTGGGGTTGAGGGCGGTGGAATAGGATCCATAGGACTCTCTAGCTCATGAATAGGCTCTGGAGAAGCCGATCTAGTCTGCTTTCAAGGTAGACTTGCCCCTCTAGTATCCTCTTCCTTTGTTACGAGCCCAAACTCTACCTCAACCACGGGTGGGAGCCACATCAGCCGGCTCGAGCTCTCCCACTGATTGACGGGATCTATTAGTCAACATCTGCGCAGAAAGAGTACACTTTCAAAATGGGTAATACAAAGTAACACACGAATGGAAACAAGATGTGAAAATTTTTCCTAACAAGTATCTTGTAGTCTCCCAAAGATGGGCATGGACGTCTACATACAATCTGTAAGACTCTACTAGATACCCTGGGCTTGAATCACGAGCTCAACAAACCTAAAGCTCTAATACCAAACTTGTTACAACCCAAAATGGATAGCAACTAAAGAAAGATAAATAAAGCGGACACAAACTCAAAAAATATAAGAAATCACCCAAAACCTAGAGTCATGAGTATAAGAGCATCTAATTAGTGTTGAAGATAAATATAACTATCTAAAATTAAGATACAAGACTGTCACATAACAGCTTGTACAAAGTCTAAAAGAAAGCAATAAAGAGAATCTCAAAGATCCATGTCGACTCGAAGCTTGAGCCTCAACGGTAAGATTAGGCAAGATGTAGAAAAGTCTAACAAAAAGTGAATCAGCTACCCTGTGCAGGTCTCTATGCTCAATTTGCAGGGAGGAAACAAAGTAGGGGTGAGTATACCAAAATGTACCCAGTAGGTTTAACCGACTGGGTAAGAGAAATCAAACGAGTGAGTAATAACAAAAAATCCTATCACCTGCATCAAGATGGTTAATACACAATATGTTAAAATCATGAACAAGGGAAATTAAAGATGGTAAACAGATCCAATGGTATAATGCAATGCATGAATGCGATGGCGTCATAGGCCATGAATGAGGTGAAACCATGACTGTCGCAGGGTCGATGTACATATCTATCAAGCCAAAGCTACAAGATAGAACATGGGAGCGTTGTAGGCCATATACTAAACTATATAATAAGGCATTATAGATCATAATCAGAAATATCTCGAGGCGTCACAGGCCATAACCACTGTCTCACTATGCATCATAATCTCAAATGATGTAAATGTAGTGATAGATGTGCATTACAATGCATTAAATATGTGCATACCAATGCAATCAATTATATATAACATGTGTGCATATTAATGCAACCCAGTCAGAAATAAGATCTGTGTATAGCAATGCACCAAGTCCAGTATGAGATATGTGCATAACAAAGCAACAATGAAGTGTAATATCTGTGCATACTAATGCAACTAGTCAATATAAAATAGGTGTATACCAATGCAATAATGGAATATTAACATTATACGACTATATTATGTCTCATCTTATCACCACTCACAAATAACCATATGTCATTGAAACAAGCTCCAAATGCGCTCATAACTCTAACACTAATCGTATTCATTATCAATTAGTCATAACATTAACCAAGAACTATTTCAAGTCTCATATCATTATAATAATACTCCAATTATTTCAAAACACAAGATTTAATCTCACTTAGTTAATAGGATCGTCATTTACTCAATACTCGGGATAACTGACCTCATATTCCTATCAAATTCAATCATATCATAATATCGGACCACAATTCAATCTATAGATCATAATTACCACATAAGCATACTCAATAGCTCAAACTCAGTCCCAAAAAGGTTAGCCGAACTATCTCTATGCCAAAATCACACTCAAACAAGTTTTTAATCAACTCAAGCCTCCAAATTATCCCAGGATCAATTAACCACTATTAAAAATGGATAGCACATATCAAGAGGTGCATTTTGTTGGCATATTTTAGGCTTAGGGGCAAAATTATCAAAATTAGGGCTAAAATTCAATAGCCTCAAATCTTGAAATTGATTTCGGAATCATGTTCTACTTGAAAAATAAAGTTCATAGGAGAAAATCTCATTAAAATCAAGCTTAAATTGAATGAGAAATCAATAGTTAAAGTTTGGAAAACATAGCCCAAAAACCTAATTTTTGGGTGATTACTTTCATGAAATGAAGGATAAAATCAAAATAAAACTCATGGAAAACAGTTAATTTAGTGTTAGAAATACTCACCCAATGCAAATCTTCGAAACTCTTTCTTTAAAATCGCCCCAAAAAGCTTAGAAGTTCAAAAATGGGTCAAAATGGCGTTTCCTGAGTTTAAAACTAGCACGGTATGAAAAGTGCTCCGTGAACATGGAGCCCATCCCACGATCGTGGAGTGTAAAACTCCCAAGACCTCCTTGAACATGGGAAGAGAGTCCCTGCTCCAAAAAACTATGTACCAGCAAAAATCAAGTTTAACCAACTCGGAATTTGTACTCGAAACTCATCCAAAATCAAAATTTCATAAACTCTATATGTATCCATAACAAAAAGAGTGATCTGGACTCAGTAAAATCATCAGAAATCAATTCTAAGGCCTTCTCGCCACATTTACTGATTCAAGTCAATAAAACTAGTTTAAAATTCAAAATATCAAAACTGCCCTTGGAAATTCCAAAAAGTGGTGATGAGATCATTTATAGTGTTAGTTTCACCATCATGGACTGTCAGAATTGTCATAATTCCAATCCAACCTTCCAAAATCCAAATGTTTACTAACATCAAACTTTGGTCCCGAAAATGACTAAAATCACAACATTGGGCCTAAAACCTCATTTTAACACCAAATTCAACTTTTGCAACCTCCAATAGTTTAGTTTTGATATTCCGAAGCTAATGGAATACGGATCCTTGACCAGACCTCTGAAACAAAGAATGCCACAAAAACTCACTTTTTCAATAACTTAAACTTTCAAAAAGACTTAAACTCATTTTTAACTTGTAAAACTCAAGATTCCAGTTTTAACAATTGAAATAGTTCCAGTTTTAGCAATTTAAATAGTTCACATTAGGCCCAAAGCAACTGAAGAAAGGGTAAAATGGTAAATTTTACAAATAATGTCAAAAATAACAAACCAAGTCATTTCATAAGGGCTCACTATGAATAACAAAGCTAGCCTTAAACGCCAACTAATAGTCACGAGTCGGTGGAACAGTGCCTGTCACAAATTATGCGTTAGTATGTTGGAATATACTAAGTATGTGAGATGTAATGCATGTTTGAATTGTAATTCCATCATTCATAAATATAACATATAAGTACATATAAGGTGAAAGATATATGTATAAAGTGAGCTTAAGAAACAACAACAACAACAACATACCCCAATGCCTTAAAAGGCTCCTGCTCATTATGGGGTGGGGGGGTCGGATGTACGCAGCATAACCCCTATGTTTAAAAATATAAAGCGACTGTTTCCAGATGACCCATGAAGAGCGTCAAAAGTTGGATTGACTAACTGCTACTTCACAAATGAAAGAAGCGCAGTCAGTTTAAAGAGCCATTTTGCTTTATTCCATCATACCCCAAATCCAAAAATGGTCAATCTTTGGCTCCATCTGAGATTGATGGAAAAGAAATATGACACAATATGAATAAGAGGCAATGCATGAGAACACTACAACTACAACATACCCAGTTGAATCCCACAAGTGGGGTCTGGGGAGGGTTTGATGTACGCAGACCTTACCGCTACCTCATAGAAGTAGAGAGGTTGTTTCCCATAAACCCTCATCTCAAAACCCAAAAGCAGAGAAAAAACTAGATATTGCAAAAAAAGTATGTAAAAATGAAAAGAGTGATAAAAATAGCACACAATACAACATATACTGCGAACACAAGATTACCCCTGCCCAACTACCCCACCAAATCCCAAAACCAAGCATCACCCAAACCTAACGATTAACCCGCTATTCTTATACGCGACCGCCACGTCTTCCTATCTAGGGTTATGTCCTCAGTAAGATCAAATTCTGCCATATCATGCCTAATCACCTCCCCAGTACTTCCTCGGTCTACCTCTACCTCTCCGGGTAGCTTCCACAGCCAACCTCTCGCATCTCCTAATAGGGGCATTGGTATTCCTTCTCTGCACATGTCCAAACCATCGCAGACGAGCTTCCCTCATCTTCTCGGCCATTGGAGCCACCTCAAGCTTCTCCCGGACAGTCTCATTCCTCACCCTGTCACTCCTGGTGCTGCCGCATATCCACCTCAACATCCTCATCTCTGCAATATGCATTTTTTGCACATGTGCATTTTTAATTGGCCAACATTCTGCCCCATACAACAACGCTAGTCTAACCACCGTTTTATAAAACTTACCTTTGAGTTTAAGGGGTATCTTCTTGTCACATAAAACTCCAGAAGCAAGCCTCCACTTAGTCCATGCTGTCCCAATATGATGCGTGACATCCTCATCGATCTCACCACTACTCTGAATGGTGGACCCCAGGTACTTAAATATTTCCCTCTTAGGGATAGTATGAGTGGAAAGCCTCACATTCGTATCTGAGTCTTCCCTCACATCACTGAAATTGCACTCCATGTACTCAGTTTTGGTCCTGCTCAGTTTGAATCCTTTTGACTCCAAGGCGTGTCGCCAGGCCTCCAACCTTGCATTAACTTTAGATCCAGTTTCATCAATTAGAACTATGTCATTTGCAAAAAGCATACACCATGGTACTTCCTCTTGGATAGATCGCGTCAGTACATCCATCACTAGGGGAAACAAGAATGGGCTCAACACAGATCCTTGATGGAGTCCCATCTTAATAGGAAAATACCCTGAGTCCACTCCCGCTGTTCTTACCTGAGTTTTGGCTCCATCGTACATGTCATTTATTGCCCTGATATAAACCATTGGGACACCTTTCACCTCTAGGCACTGCCATAAGACCTCCCTCGGGACGTTATTATAGGCCTTCTCGAGGTCAATGAACACCATGTGGAGGTCCTTCTGTCTTTCCCTATATTTCTCCACTAACCTCTGAACAAGATGGATCGCCTCAGTCGTCGACCGCCCCGGCATAAATCCAAACTGGTTCTCAGTGATTGATACACCTTTTCGCACCCTCAACTCTACCATCTCTCCCAGATCTTCATCGTATGACTTAACAACTTGATACCCTTGTAGTTGTTACAATTTTGAATATCCCCTTTGTTCTTGTACAAGGGTACCATTGTACTCTTCCTCCATTCATCAAGCATCCTGGCAGTTTTCAAAATAGCGTTGAATAGTCTAGTTAACCACTCTAGGCCATCCTTGACCATGTTCTTCCAAAAGTCAATAGGGATCCCGTCGGGCTTGATCGCCCTTCCCTTTCTCATCCTACTAATTGCCCGTCTTACCTCCTCAACTTTGATTTGCCTGCAATATCCAAAATCTCGATGGTCCCGGAATGTGCCAACTCACCCATCTTAATATCTTTATCTCCTTTTTCATTCAACGGTTGATGAAAATAAGCTTGCCACCTTAATTTAATAGAAGTGTCATCCACTAACACCTCACCTTTCGCACTCTTCATGCACTTCACTTGATCCAAGTCGCAAGCTTTCCTCTCTCTAGTTTTAGCAAGCCTGTACAATCGTTTTCCCCCTTCTTTCTCGCTAAGTTCCTCATACAAGCGTTCAAATTCTGCAGATTTAGCATTCGTCACCGCCATCTTAGCTTCTGACTTAGCCTTCCTATAGATATTTTTAAGCTTTAGCTTTTCCTCTTCATCCTTACACAATAACCACTCTATGTACGCAACCTTCTTGTCTGTCACTTTATCCTGAACTTCATCATTCCACCACCAATCATCCTGACATCCACCCGAAGTCCCTCTCGAAACCCCGAGTACCTCGGCAGCTACATTCTGAATGAGCCCCGCAGTCAAGTCCCACATCTTGTTCACATCACCCTTGCTCCTCCAAGCCTCTAAGCTACTCAATGCATGAGAACACATAAGTAATAAAATCACATCATAGAGTTATAAACTTGTGGGACTAAACCTTAACCGACATATAATACCATGTTAGCTACTACATAGAATCCAATGAACTCCTTCCATTAGGAAAAAGGGAATCTACTTGCCAAGGCAGATGTCTTAGACTTTGTAACTTTGCAATGACATCTTTCATAACATATGGGCTTACGTAGATCCACTAGCCTAGACTACAAGGGCTCTATGGTTGCACATAGTGAGGGACATTGAAATTCAGATTTAAGAGGTCATGCTGCAACTAATGGGATAAGTCCCAATCTCAAGCTCTCTTGGTGTTAAGTCATCCCATGGGTTTAAAACATAACTTAGAATCATAAGTAACAAATCATAAGAGAGGCACGAACTTAGGAACCACAAAGTGACGATTGTCCTTGAACCTTGGAGACTTATCTTAACATATTTAGGACAATTGTCAACATGCTTATATCTTTGACAAACTTAAATTTAAGACTCTTATTTAATGCCCTAATCATATTCATAAATCATATAAAACTTCACTTGAAAACTATGCGGACTAGGCTTTTAAAATAGAACAATCACAAATAGCATAAGACATAAGGAAATTTCTCTTTTTAAGAACAACCAAAAATGCCCATCCTTTATCATTATCGAAGCCCATCATGGGGTTATCATCAATAGCTCAAAACTATATATATATATATATATATATATATACACACACAAACTTTGTAAAATAGTTATAGGATATCATAAATAGCATTTAATAACATGAATATCATGAAATCATCATAAGCATGCATAATAACTTAAGGAACTTAAAGAAAAGGTAAAATACTTATAAGGGAACTTTATGGATGGAAGGGTACTTATGAATCAACTCATATACCTTGGGGTAAGCATTGGAGAATTGGACCTTGAAGCTTTGAAGAAGAAATCTTAGAACCATAGCCTTTGCCCTAACTTATTCTTGAGAGCCTTTGCCTTAGAGAATTTTAGAGTGGAAGAATGAGTGATTGAATGAGGGACTTAGGGATTTTAGGTTGATATAGGGCCTTTTTTTAATCCCAAAATGATGTAGTTTAGGAATAAGATTGACAGAAATGACAAAACTATCCCACATTGAAACTATCGAGTTCAAGCTATGAAACCCCGCTTATGGGCCATAGGTCAACCCACGAGCCGTAGGTCCCTTTAATCTAGTAACACATCTGAAATTCCTAAAAATCGACTTTGCTGAACCCAAAACCATGAGGCCTTGTTACGGATTGTGGTTAGACTCGTAGAGTCTTTCCACACTTAGCCATTTTTTAAATTTTTGAAGTCCCAGTACACGAACCACCCTATGGACCATATCCTACTTTACGGCCCGTCTAGTATCACATAGGTCACCTTCCAGCAAACTCCAAATTTCTCACGATCTTATCTTCGAGCCATAATAAATCCTACGAGCCATCACGTCGTCCATGGATTAGCCCAAACTTGGAACTTTTCCCCTTCTTGAAGTCTCATGTTTAAGGACCAATCCTATGAGTCATATGTCATCCTCGTAAACAAGACTCTAGTTCATTTTTAGGCAAACTTTTCTTCACACAAGGTTCCTAAACTAGGGATCGCTACAATATCTTTCCCTTAGGAATATTCATCCCCAAATGTACTTAAAGGCTAAAGAGAAAACTAGCAACTAACAACCCAGTATGCATGCAAAAATGCACATTAAATATCATTTCTCAAACTTTTCAGATTCAACACTTAAAGTATGTCTTGAAATAGTCCACAAACATCAAAATAAATGCATACATCATGAAAAAGTAAAAATGCATGCAATTTGAGGTTGTAGGAAGAACTTCTTAATACCTTAGGATTGAGTAGTAAATCCTTCTCATGCACTTTCAACTGCCTTGAGGCATACACAATAACTTTACCATTTTGCATTAACACACAATCCAACCCGATTCTTGATGCATCATAATACACGATGAACCTATCAATCCCTTCTGGCAATGTCAATATTGGGGCTGAAGTTAATTGATCCTTTAAAGTTTAGAAACTCCTCTCATATTATTTCATCCGCACAAACTTAGCTTTCTTTTGAGTCAACTTGGTAAGTGGAGACGAATAATAGAGAAATCTTGCACAAACCTTCTATAGTAACTGGCTAGGCCTAAGAAACTCCTTATGTTAGTAGGAGTCAATGGACTTGGCTAGTTGTTAGACCCCGTAAATAATTCAATTGGAGTAAAAATGACTCATGGAAAATTTCGTAAATATTGTGAAAATTTCACT
>JAABOM020058224.1:0-14191 GCA_011800125.2 Solanum clarkiae | reverse complement strand
ATAACGTTACATCCTTTCACCACACTTTGACGCCAACAATCCCAAACTTGTTTTAACTTTTCCTAAATTATTTCCAACAGTTTTACCACATAAAACCAGTCTTAATATAGTCCAAAAATAGTCCCAAAATAGGTTAAGATCGTGGAACAACATATTACAATTTTCAGTTCTCAAGTTTCTTTTAAAAGTGAAACTACGACGTTGTACAACAACTTATTTTTGTGGACCATAAAAGTGATGCAGCAGCTTAATTACATGACTAACAACCTATATATTGTTAGAATATAAGTCTTACTTCATATTTCATCCAACCAATTAGGAGAATATCCTCTTGAACAATAAGAAACGTTCATAACAATACTTAAGACACATGCTATCTAGAATTTTCAGCTTAACATAATAATATATACTTATTGCTTTACATGAAGAAACCATACTAGCAATATCTATAACTTCAACCATGTTAAGAACATCAAAGTTTCTTTATAATAAAGTCCAAAAACTATATAGAAGTCACCAAAATAAAAGGCAAGTGTGCATCAACTTTCTGGAGAGAAACTGTCCAGAATTTCCAGCAAATTTCCAAATTCACATACTATCATATATTTCTTATTTTTCATGATGAAACCATGCCAAATACACAACTAGAAGTGCTTACCTTTTCCTTCGTGGTTCATGTTTTCTTCCAAGAGACTTAGAGGATTGTATTTTCAGCTTGGTAAAGTGAAATGGATACAAGATAAGAGTGTTTTGGAAAGCTGAAATATTGTTCAAATGTAATTACTTTAGGGGCTGCATTTGATCCGTTTTTAGAGACTTTCTTGGCCACCTTTCTCTTTCAATTTTGGCCATACATTGCCACCTATTAATATTTTTGTGATATAGCAGCTAGTCATCTTGGTAAAGTGTCAAAAGTTGATAAGAATCTTTTGGAAAAAACTGCACACTGGTTTTGAAAAAAATAGAAAACTTGTTTGAATTGGCAATGACTAGAGGGCTGCTCTTATCCCATTTTAAAAGTCTTATTTGAACAATTTTCTCTTGACACTTTTCCCGCACATTAACACTTGTTATGACACTTGTTATGCAGCAGCTTATCCCTCATAATTGAGCTCAAATGGGTCACAAATTTGATGGACCTTTGCTGCCAATTTCCAGTATTCTTCTTAGTTTGTTTTGGGTCCAAATGGCCAAGTTGTTTGTAGAGTACTTAGGGAATTTTTATATTCTTCTTGGACTGAAATTAAGGTCCATTTATGATACTAAAACATGGCCCAAAGTTACAACCTTAACAAGAAATTTATTCATAATCGAACTTGAACAAATTCGGTGTCGAGCCTCGTCTCCGTTTGGCTCTCAATTATAAGTAGGTGACTCTCCTACTAGTTTATTAATTCATACAATGTCCTCAATTTTTACTTAGTTTAGGGCTGATATTTTCTCAATTTAACACCAACACATATATACCATCTACCCTCTTAAGCATTTAGAATCACATATCTCCCATAATCACGAGATTCAAGCACTTTCAAGAATTGACGCTAATTTGACCAAATCATAACATGATTCATTTACATAGCATTAGTACATATAAAATGTGGAATGTTACAAAACCATGCAATAGATCATCAATAACTCAAGAATCTTTGTCAAGACATTTTATGAAACACTTGGCGGGTGTGTAATGCTAGTTTAAAATCATTCATTTCAAGAGTGAAATAACATGAGAAAACTCAATGTAAATCAACCCACCCACATAGTAAAACTCTCATGTAAGATACCTTAAAACCCCTCATTAAATCGCATATTAGATCATAGTTTCATAGCTCAAAACATGCATAGTCAATCAACATTTCATAAAACCACAACAAGATTTATAATCAAATTTATAATAAGAGATACCCATAGATAATACAACTTAAAAACATGCAATTTTCATAAAAAGGAAGGTTGGGCAACATGGATGAAAGGACCCAATGGTTGAAACCCATATACCTCAATCATGGGTTTTCTTGGTGTTCTCTTGAAGGAGACTTGAAGCTCGAATAGAGTTTTTGAGATCCGGAATTGAGCTTAGGACACTTGAATTTTGATGAAATATGTGGTTAAGTGTTAGAGATGATTTTGAGAGGGTTTTGAGTGATATAGAGTTGAAAAAAGGCTAGCTATAGGTGTTTTTACACATAAGTGGGTATGGGGCTATGACCCCAAGGCCCTTGGGATGAAACATTATTTTTGGCACAAAATAACACTGATTCGCGCCCCTGGTGCATTGCAGCCAGGGCGCCTTTCTCCACTGGAAATCAAATTTTTTGAAAAATTATTTTTTGCTATGGGTCCTCTCATATCAGAATATGAATTTTGTCTACTTTGTGCTGTTTTCAATCTCTACCTTATCAATCTCACCTTCTCCAAGGACTCTATGACTAAATCTGACCCTAACAAAGACATCTCCCCCACCTCAAGCCATCCAACCAGGAATCTACAATGTCTACCATAGAGAGATTCAAAAGGAGCCATACCAAAGCTTGAATGATAACTATTATTGTAAGAAAACTCAACAAGTGGAAGATGTTCGTGCCAACTACTTTTAAACTCCAAAACACGAGCTCTAAGCATATCCTCACGTGTTTGCATAGTCCTCTCGTCTTAGCAATCCATTCAAGGGTGAAAGGCCATGCTAAGCTTTACCCTGGTTACCAAGGCCTCTTTGGAAGGACCTCTAAAAGTGAGAAGTGAATTGAGCACTATGATTCGAAATGATAGACAAAGGCACCCCATGCAATCTAACCAACTCAGGAATATACAATTTAGTATAATCTTCGGCAACATAAGTTGTTTTGACAGGTAGGAAATGAGCCAACTTTGTCATTATATCCAAAAAAAACCCAAATAGAATCAAAATTCTTTCTATTCAGGAAATCTAACCACAAAATCCATATTGATTTCCTCCCACTTCTAAGTAGGAATATCTATATCTTGGGCTAGACACCCGACCTTTGATGTTCAGCTTTTACTTGTTGATAATTGTGACATACGAATATGAACTTGGCAATTTGTTTCTTCATACCACCCGACCAACTCATCTCTCTCAAATCTCTATACATCTTTGTAGAACCATGGTGAATAGGATAGGATGAATTATGAGCCTCATCTAAAATCAACTCCTCAAGTCATCAACATTTGGCACACATAACCTACCTTGGTGCCTAAGGGCACCATCTCCCCCTTGGGAGAAACCCTCCACCTTACCGTCTCTTACAAAGACCTTCAAATCTAGCAAGGTGGGGTCAACATCTTGTTTTTCCTTTACCTCCTAAATCAATGAAGATTTAGAACCCATCAATACCACTACACCACCATTGTCAATTTCCTTCAACCTAACCCCCAATCTAGCCAATGGATGAATCTCTCCAGCTATCTCTTTGCCACTATTATCAACATGTTCTAGACTACCCATAGACATCCTACTTAGAGTATTGGCCACAACATTAGCTTTACCAGGGCAATAATAGACCCTAACATCAACATTTTTAGGGAGCTCTAACCACCTTCTTTGTCTCAAGTTAAGATTTTTTTGGGTGAACACATATTAGTGACTCTCATGATTGGTAAACACAGCAACATGAACCCTATACAAGTAATAACATCAATTTTTCAAAGCAAATACCTTGATTGCCAATTCAAGATCATGGGTGGGATAATTCTTCTCATGCACCTTAAGTTGTCTAGAGGCATACACTTTCACCTTACTATTTTGTATCAAAACACACCTCAAACCAATACTTGCGGCATAACAATACACAACAATCCCCTCCAATCCTTCTAGTAGAGACAAGATAGGAGCGGAGACAAGCTTATCTTTCAAAGTATGGAAACTTTTCTCACATTCATCGATCCGCACAAATTATACCTTCTTTTGGGTGAACTTAGTCATATGATAAGTAATAGACGAGAAGCCATTCACAAATCTCCAGTAATAACCCGCCAAACCCAAGAAACTTCTAATGTCTGATGGAGTCAAAGTCTCAACCAATTTCTAATCACCTCCGTCTCCTTAGGATCCACCTTAATGCCATCACCCGACATCACATGCCCTAGAAGAGTAACCTCTTTCAACAAAAATTCACATTTTTCATATTTAGCATACAACCTCTCCTCCCTCAAGATTTTCAACACCACTATCAAGTGATTCACTTGCTCCTCCTCACTACAGGAATAAATCAAGATATCATCAACAAAAACCACCATAAACAAGTTAATGTAGGGTTTAAATACCTATTCATTAGATCTATAAATATAGTCAGTGCATTAGTCAACCCAAAAGACATAACCACAAACTCAAAGTGCCCATACCAAATCTGGAAGGCCGTTATGGGAATGTCACAACCCCTCACTTTCACTTGGTGATACCTAGACCAAATATCAATCTCAGAGAAGTGAGCCCCTTGAAACTAATAAAAAAGGTCATCAATCCTTGGTGAGGGTACTTCTTCTTTATATTGACTCTATTAAGTTTCTGGTAATCAATGCACATTCTAAGAGAACCATCCCTCTTCTTCACAAATAACACTAATGCACCCCAAGGTGATTGACTAGGCCTTATGAAACCCTTTTCTAACAAATTCCTCAATTATTCTTTCAACTCATTCAGCTCCACCAGGGCCATATGGTAAGGGGGAATAGAAATGAGTTGAGTATACGAAAGGAGGTCTATACAAAAGTCTATTTGCCTTTTAGGAGGAACACCCAGAAGCTCATTGGGAATGACATCAAGAAACTCATTAATCATCGAAACTGACTCTATAGGAAGGACATTGGACTTAATATTCATAACCCTCACAAGATGATATGGACAACCCTTAGAAATCAACTTATGGGCTTTAATGCAAGAAATACATCTACCCTTTTCCACCACATCACAACTATCCCACTCAAGAAAGGGCTCATTAGGGAATTAGAATTTAACCCTATGGGTCCTATAATCAATAGAAGCATAATATACATGCAACCAATCTATCCCAAGAATGATGTCAAAATCCAACATATCTAATTTAACAAAATCACAAGGCAAGATTTTATGTAAAATGAAAAAGGAACAATTTCTATAGACTCTTCTAGCAACAATGGATGCACCAATGGGAGTAGACACTTCATAAGGTTCACACAACAATTCGGGACTAATATGTAGCTTTTTGAAAAAAAAAGGATTAATAAAAGAGAAAGTGGCACCCGGGTCTATCAAAGCAAACAGATCAAAATAAAAAACCTTTAACATACCGGTGATGATATCGGGCACCTCCTTCAGCCCTTGTCTCCCGTGAAGAGCATAGAATCTATTTTGCCTTAGAGTATCTCCTTGTTGGCCTCCTATTCCCTTTGGACCCGCATTTGCACCTTGGCCTTGTGGACGACCATCTCTACCCTTGTTTGATTATAAGGATACTCAATCACCTTATTAGCCACTTCGCCACAACCATAGCAAGCATTAGTCTTCTTTCAACATGGGCCATTATGGCTCCTACCACATCTTTGGCATATAAGGTTATCATTAGCAAACCTTCAATTAGGAGCATTACAAGACCCTTGGCTTGGAGGCTTGTGACCTTGAGGAAACCGACCACCCTTGGAATTTTAGAATCTACCTTCAAAATAGGCCCTCTTGGCCTCACCACTTCTTCTTTTTCTAAACTTTTCTCCCTCTGGTTTCTTGACATAAGACGTAAGGCATGGTACATCCATATCACGTACAAACATGGTGGTATGACACTCCTCATTAACCAAGTTGGACACACCCGACACAAACTTGTTCATCCTAGACCTCGGCTCGGCCACCTATTGTGGAACATACTTGGAATGTTGGTTGAACTTGACGACATACTCCCTCACAACCATGGAACCTTGCTTAAGGTTCATAAATTCCATCATTTTTAGCCTCCATTACCTCGATAGGAAAGAACCAGTTGAGAAACACTACTTTGAACTCCTCTAAAAGGATAACATTACCATTCCCCTTCTCCATCTTCCATTAGGTGAACCAAATTTGTGCCATCCCTTTGAGTTGATTGGCCGCCAGTGACCATCTCCACTGAGTTAACCCCCATAGTAGATAGCACCTTATAGACTTCATGAATGAATTCTTGAGGATCCTCATCCACCTTGGCCTCATGAAACTCCATTAGATTCATTCTAGTAAAATTCCTCACCCTTGAGGACGGAGTAGAAGCATGAGGGGCTTGGGCCCCTTGGTTGATTTGGTTGGAAATAGCATGGTCCAACATAGTAATAGAATCTTAGAACTCATCATGGGCCACTCCCCCATCTTGAGTAGCTTGAGGAGGGGGAGGGGTCGGTTGCTCCTCGGGTCTGTGAGCTCTTCTTCCTCTTAGAATCGGCATGATCTAGGATAGCAAAGAATGTTTGTTAGGGGAAAACCTTACCTTAACTTCTATAGTACGACATAGACCATGAAGAAGGGAAACATTTTCTAAAATGCCTACTCATAGTTGTGGTACACTTCACAACCATGAATAAGACTTTAATCAACGTGGTGTGTTAGATTCCAAGGACCATTAATAACCTAGTTCTTTGATACCAAGTTTGTCATGAGCCAAGCCTAGGGCCTAGACATGACACGGGAAATGGAGAAACCGAAGGAACCCCAAACAAGCCCCTTAGCATATCAATCAGACATCCTTGCTCATGGAAGCATAATAATAATAGATAGAGATGTAAATAAAGGAAAATGAGACTAAGAGATATAAATAAAGGAAAACGAGACTAAGGGAAGTCTTTGATAGCATAAAATATAGAAGAGTCAAAGGTCAAAGGATAAGTACATCATTTGTTCTAACAACACCTCTAAACATAGATTGGAGCAGAGACCAAAACACTTTTTGGGCTCACCCTCATAGTATCAAATTTTCAACATAAGGAAATAACAAAAAGGTGAGAGTAGCATAGATAGTGTCCTCGGACTAGAGGACACACCAAGATGTATCTCCAAAGCACCGAACTAGCCACACAGAGGATGATCAAGAGGTGCTCCATTTCCTACATGGTAACATCATGCAGGCATAGAGTATGCGTTAGTACAATAGAATGCACTTAGTATGTAGGATGCAATGCAACAAGACATAGCCAACATAGTGAAAATGCATAATCATAAGCAATAAAAAATATAATAACAATATGGCATGCATGACCAATACTTGAAGAAAAAATACTTGTAAATCATATGCTTGTATAGAACATAATACATGTGTAGGAAGGGACAATAATCATAGACCAAGCAAACTATTACTTTGAATCCAAGGCACGTCACCCCCTTGGAAGTTTATTATGGTATCTATCCCTCAACGTGGTAGTATGAGCATGTCATCCCCCGACAAGTTCATCAAGGAATCTACCCCTCAACGTGGTAGTACGGGCATGTCACCCCCTGACAAGGTTGTCCAGATATCTAGCCCTCAACATGGCAGTACAATCTTATTACCCCTGATAAGGTGGTGAAGGTATCTACCCCTCAACATAGTAGTACGGGCATGTCACCTTCCAACAAGGTGATTGGGTATGACACCACCTCAACAAGGTGATTGGGCATGTCACCTCCCAACAAGGTATGGTCAACTTGCAATACTATAGATACTTCACATGAATTCAACATATACACACATTCCCTTAATCATCATAAAGTCACTTGACTTGTAAACCATGCAATATGTAACACCCCACATCTTATAGTATTAGTACTATGCAAATAAAATGTGACATGTCTTTTCAAATTAGCACCAATTTTTCAAAGTTCTTGAATCTCAAATTATAGGGCGACATGTATGTCTAACACTAAAGGGGATCGAGTGTAAATAAGTTTTAAGTCAAATTGAGGAGATCACGACCTTAAACGAGGTGAAAATAGAGAGGTACTTATAGGACTTATGAAGCTAGTAGGTGAGTCACCCACATGCTTAACTTAAATATGCTAGCTAAACGGAGACTAGACCCGATGCCAAATCTGTCCAAGTCTGATAATGAATAAAGTCTATGTTAAGAGTGTAACTTTAGCCTATGTGTTACCATCGTGAATGGATAATACTTACAGCCCAAGATGAATAAGAAAAGGACCCAAGTACATCACAAGCCATGACTAATTGGGCCCCAACTAAGAGAAGAGGAATTAGGAAAATGGGCAGCCAAGGCCCATCAACTTTGAGACCCATTTAAGCCCAAGTGACAGGCCCAAGCTGCTGCATCACTAGATTATTAATATTTGTTGATATGTGGTCAAAAACTCAAGAGAATTCAGCCAAAATATTCCCTTTAAAAGTTCTTTAAAATAGTCCCTTAAGTCATTTCACTTTGGAACAATTTTCAGCTTTCCTAAAGACTCTTTTTTCTCTTTACTTCACTTCACAGGGAAGCCAATAAAACACTCTAGGGTTCTTGAAGGAAATTTGAATGTTGAAGACTAAGGTAAGTGGAAATATTCATGTATTTATTATACTTATCCCATGACAAACAAGAAGTATATGCTAGTTATGCTTGTGAACAAAGGTCGGACAATATGTACTTAGAAAGTTGTTGCACACTTTCCTTTTTCTTAGTGACTTCACTATGGTTTTTAGGCTGGATTATGAAGAGATGTTGATGTTCGTAACATGGTTTAAGTTATAGATATTAGTCTAAGGTTTCTTCCCTGATTTTGTTTCACTTAACAATGAGTTTTATTGTGCTATCTTAAGTGTGATTTTATTGGGACTTAGGGGCTGATGGATGGAAGGCTATTACCTCACATTCTTCATGACTACTTTGGTGTTGTCTTAAGACTTATTTAAGGATGACTTTATTTATAGATTCATTGAGGATAGTTTGGTTAAAGTCCTGATATTTTTGAATTGTTGACGTCGATATATAGGGAAATGGCGTTAGGTTGTGCTGCCTGATTGCATGTCATGTGAAGTTGGTATGTGCTGGAAATTATGTACTGTTTCCAGTATGTTATGAACCTAAACTAGGCTATATATACCGTGTATATGGAATAGGTAATAGATACATATGCTTAGGGGTGGAAGGGATAAAATAACATCGTTGGGTTGATGCTTATAGAATGCTACCTAAAGTTTATTTTTACATTAGATTGGACTACCAAGAAGTGTTTCTTAGCTGCTAAGGCCAGTGTTATTGTCTACTCTATAGTAGATTAATATGTTAGGGAAAACGAGGTTACTCCGAGGTAATAATGAGGTCATATATCGAGGTATGTAAGGCTACTTGATTTCGTATTACTTGGCATGCAATCTAGATTCTTTCTTGGCACATAAAGGCACTTACCAACTCTGACACAACTATTAACCATGTCTCCACTCTTTCACATGTTCATATGCTCCCATACATAGTAACCGTGGATACCGACTTACATGGGTTCTTGTTTCTAAATAAAGCTCATGAGTTGTTTCATCTCATATACATTTCATTATTTTTGTAACATACTCTTTTCATTCTCATATTGTCTTGTATGCTTATTTACATGTCACATGCTACATCTACAGTCCTACAGCTCCAATAATATGACCACCAAAAGAATCATCTCAAATGTAATTGAAAGGTAAAGTATATTTCTTAGTGATGCGTGGTAACCTGAGGGGTGGAAAAATTACCTAGCCAGGATCGATCCTATCACGAGGGGTAGCCCAAGGGGTGAAAGGAAAGGACTAGCCAGGGCCTATCTCGATATAGATTTACCACTGATCAGCTGGTAATTTGCATTACATGTTATGGACAGATTATACGGTAAAGGTAAAGTAATAAAAAGAATAGAAAGTACGTGATCCCACAGTATAACTAAAGCTAGTCTCTTATCCTACACCAGTGCATAGTTTCATTTGAGTTGTTACTCATATACAGTATTTCCTATCGTACATATTCAGTATATTATCTCGTACTGACATCCCTTACGGGGAACCTGTCTTTCATGTTGTAGGTATAGGTACTAGTAGCACTCCCCAGTTCACAATATCCAGCTGTTGTTACGTAGCTCTAGTTTGCTTCGGAGCTTTGTTTCTCTAGAGTATATATTGTTATATTGTATAGTTAGTCGAGGTGAGGCCTATCCCGACCCTTATAAGATACTTTTACTTATCTAGAGGCTTTGTAGACTATGTAAACTAAAGTGTGGTCATGTCTCATACTTTAGACAACATGGCCCCAATGTCCTAGCCATATGCATTTCCTTTTGGCTTGTTATTAGTGCTTATTTTCTTCAAGGCATGTTGAATGAAGAAGTTCCTTATAATATGTATAGAAACCGCATGGATATAGGTTGGTTCTCCTGAGCCTTATTGACAGCGGGTTGCCAGTCTGCCTTAACAGGACCTTAGGCATGAAAAAAGTGGTATCAGAGCAGGTCATCCTAGGGAGTTGACAAAGCCGTATCTATGTAGAGTCTTGTTTATCAATGTGTTGTGCACCACATTTACAACCAGGAGGCTATGTGGCATTTAGGAGTTATTACTTTGTTTTCATTCTTTAGATCATGCCATAAAGCCAAGTGTAGTAGGTAGATTGTGTCTAACCCTAAATTGTTTTGTACAGTAAGTATGCCATAAACTAGGAAAAACAAAGGTAAAGGTAAGGAAGTAGAAGTGGTAGTTAGTATACCCAGTTAGGTGAGACAACGAAATGAGACTCAAGATGAGTCTCTGTCACAGACATCTCCAACTCCTCCATCTCCTGATGAACTAGGTAGTAGTGAAAGTCCCCCAGAACCACCTATCTATACTACCGTGCATGATGTGAGAAATGCAGTCCAACTATTGACTCATATAGTTGCGGGCTAAGGTCAAAGACACGAAGGTCCAGTTATAGGTGCAGGTGGTGCGAATAAGGCAGCTAGCACAAAAAGATACATGACTTCCTTAATTTGGACCCTCTATCCTTCACTGGGTCAGATCCTAATGAAGATCCACAAGACTTTATTGATCATATTCAACACACTTTATATGTTATGCATGTGATTTGTATAGAAGATGTCAAGATAGCGATATATAGGTAAAAGGGTGTGGCTATATTGTGGTATGAAGCTTGGAATAAATCTAAGGATATAGATTTGCCTCCAACTACCTTGAAGGAGTTCAAAGAGGCATTTCTTGACGATTACTTTCCATTAGAGATCCGAGAGGCCCATGCAGATTAGTTCTTGAACCTCCACCAAGGGAATATGAGCGTGAGGGAGTATAGCCTTCAATTTAATTCCCTGGCCAGGTATGCTCCTAATATAGTTACCACTATGGCAGATAGAGTTCATCGATATGTGGATAGATTGAATACATATCTAGTCAGAGACTGTACCATTGCATCCTTCAACAAAGACATGGATACAGCGAGAATGCAAGCTTTTTCACAGAAATTGAATGATTAGAGGAAAAGGAGAAGGACACAAGAGTTAGAATGTGCATAGTCCAAGAGGGCCATGTCTACAGGGCAATTTACACCACTCCAAGATGAACTTAGGCCTTAATTTTCTAATAAACTGCCTAGGCCATCATCCTCCTACTCTGCAACCAGTGCTCCACCACAACTTCAGGGGTCTAGGAGCAATCAGTTTGGTCTAAAAAGTTAAGGGCATGGGCCCAGACAACGAGATACTCAGCAGGCCAGCAAATGACTCCTAGGCAACCTTGTAAACAGTATGGAAGAAGTCATTCAGGTATATGTCATGTTGGGATAGACGTTTGTTATTGGTGTGGTGCGCCAGGGCATATGATAAGAGATTGCCCGAGGAGGCGTATGGGTGATATAACATAATCTACTAGGTCAGGTGTTGCATCGTCATCATTACTTCCTCCATTAGGTAGCAGTCAACAAGAATCTAGGGGTTGTGATAGTGGTGTAAGAGGGGCAGCTAGCTCTAGCGGAGTCCAAAACTGCACTTATGCTCTGGGGAGTCGGCAAAATTTGGAAGCTTCACCCGATGTGGTCATAGGTACATTGTCCATCTTTTCACATAATGTATATGCATTAATTGAACCAGGTTCTACACTATCATACATTACCCCACTAGTTGTTGGGAAGCTTAAGAGAATACCCACATTATTGAACAAACCATTTGAAGTGTCCACACCAACCAGTGAATGTATTATGGCTAGAAGGGTTTATTATAACTGTGTAGTAACAGTTTTTGACTGTGACACATTGACTGACCTTATTGAGCTAGAAATAATGGAATTTGATGTTCTAATGGGTATGGATTGGTTAGCTTCTTGCTATGCCACCATGGATTGCCAAAGTAAGAGAGTGTACTTCTACTTTCCAAATGAGGTAGTTCTTGAATGGGAAGGAAATATTGGGGTGCCAAAGGGTAAGTTTATTTCTTATTTTAATACAAGAAAGATGATATCTAAGGGGTATATATGTCATTTAGTTAGAGTAAGGGATATGGAAGCAGAATCGAAAAATTCTTCAATCAGTTCCAGTAGTGAATGAATTCGTTGATGTGTTCCTTGAAGAACTTCCAGGCTTAACTCCAGAATGAGAAGTAGATTTTGGTATTGACTTACTTCCAGGAACTCAACCTATTTCCATCCCTCCATATAGAATGACCCCGGCAGAATTTGGTGAATTAAAAGAATAGTTGAAAGACTTATTGGAGAAGTGATTTATAAGACCTAGTGTGTCCCTTGGGGTGCACCAGTGTTATTTGTATGTAAAAAGAATGGCACCTTGAGAATGTGCATCGATTATCGACAATTGCATATGGTGACAATTAAGAATAAATACACCCTCCCCAGGATTGATGATTTATTTAATCAGTTACAGGGTGCCAAAATGCTTTTCAAAAATTGATTTGAGATCAGGGTATCATCAAGTGAGGGTGAAGGAGAAAGATATACCTAATACTACTTTAGAACACGCTATGGTCACTTTGAATTTCTTGTTATGTTATTTGGATTAACGAATGCACCAATAGATTTTATGGGTATGATGAATAGGGTATTCAAGCCATTCTTGGATGTGTTCGTTATAGTATTTATAGAAGACATTTTGGTATATTCAGGATTAGAAGAGAACCACGCAAATCACTTATCACAAGTATATGCCAAATTTTCTAAATGTGAATTTTGGCTAAGATCAACAGCATTCTTGGGTCATATTGTATCCGATGAGGGAATAAGGGTTCATTCACAAACAATAGAGGCTGTGAAAGATTAGCCAAGGCCAACGACACCAGTGGAAGTTCGAAGCTTCCTAGGGTTGGCAGGTTATTACAGAATGTTTGTTGAAGGTTTTTCTTCTATTTCTATGCCTCCAACAAAGCTGACACATAAGGCAACGAAGTTCCAATGGAATGATGCATGCAAAAGGAGCTTCTAGGAGCTGAAAAACAAGCTAACTTTTGCACCTGTGCTAGTACTTCCAGAAGGAATCTAGGGGTATGTGGTGTATTGCGATGCTTCAGGAGTTGGCTTAAGGTGCGTACTGACATAGCATGGTAGGGTAATTGCTAATGTATCTAGAAAACTATGACAACATGAGGGAAACTACCCAACTAATGATCTTGAGCTAGTAACAGTTGTGTTTTCTCTCAAAATATGGCGTGATTATTTGTATTAGGTTTACATTGACATATATACTAATCATAAGATCCTGCAATACATCTTTAAGCAGAAAGACCTAAACTTAAGACAGTGGAGATGGCTAGATCTAATAAAGGATTATGACGTTGATGTACTTTACCACCCAGGGAAGGCAAATATGGTAGCTAATGCTCTGAGTCGTAAGGCAATCATGAATATTGGTGATCAGGCAGTGGTAAGTCAAGGGGTGGATAAGGATCTACGACAAGTAGAAAGTTTGGGAGTTCGCCTTCTTGAAACTTCAAAGGAAGGGGTTGTTGTGGATAATGCTTGGAGTCTGCATTGGTAATGAAGGTGAAAGAAAAATAGTTTGAGGATCCTATTTTAGGATGACTTAAAGACAATGTAAGTCAAGGTATGATAAAGGGTTTTGACCTCACACAAAATGGAGTACTTTATTGCCAAAATAGATTGTGTTAGCCTGATGTTAATGTACTAAGAAAGAGGATAATGGAAGAAGCCCATCATTCCAAATATTCCATCCATCCAGGATCAACTAAGATGTACCATGACCTAAAGGGAATGTTTTGGTCGGGAGGCATGAAAAAGGACCTTGCAGA